>PVJS01001137.1:0-104583 GCA_004027185.1 Glis glis | reverse complement strand
GAGAGAGAGAGAGAGAGAGAGAAAGAGAGAGCTGAGGCTGGCCGAGAACCTGGATCCTCTGGTCTCCGCCTCCCAAAGTACTGGGATTACAAGCGTGCACCACCACGCCCGGCTTCTTCTTTTATTTTGAAACAGGGTCTCACTAAGTTGCAGAGGGCCTCACTAAGTTGCTGAGGCTGGCCCCAAACCCGTGATACTCCTGTCTCAGACTCCCAAGTACTGGAATTATAAGCATGCGCCACTGTGCCCAGCTTTTCTTGCCTTGTTACACTGGCAAAAAAATCTCCAGTACAGTACTGAAAAGAAAGGATGAGAATAGAGTCTTTATCTTATTTCTGATCTTAGAAGGGAAGATTTCTGCTTTTTAACAGTTATGTATGCTATTTTCTTTTTGAGATGCCCTTTATCAGCTTGAGAAATTTCTCATCTCCTCTTGGTTTGCTCAGACATTTTGTAAGGAATAGATGTTGAATCTTGTCAAATATTTTTCTGCATCTTGAGATGATGATGATAATATTTTTCTATTATCTCAATGAATTATATTGACTGATTTTTGTTGTTGTTTTTCTCTTTTGTTTTTTGCAGTATTGGAGATTGAATCCAGGCCACTCTCCCACTGAGCTACATCCCCAGCCCTTTTTATTTTATTTTGAGGCAGGGTCTCATTAATTTGCCCAGGCTGGCCTTGAACTTGAGATTCTGATGCCTCACCCTTCTGAGTTTCTGGGATTAAGACGTGTGCTGCCATTCCCAGCAACACTGACTGGTTTTTCAAGTGTTAAACCAACCTTGCATTCCTGAGATAATGATTAGTTGGCTGTTTTGCATTATTATTTTTACATATTTTTGCATTTGATTTGCTAAACTTTTGCTAAGACGTTTTGTATTTATATGCGTGACAGATATTGGTATGTAGTTTTATTTTCTTATAGTTTCTTTGGAAGAATTTTCCTACACTGTGGTAGAGGGTATATTTTGTATGATTTTAATTCACTTGAATTTATTTAGATTTGTTTTGTAGATCACAATATGGCCTGTCTTAGTAAATGGTCCATAGGCACTTAAAGGAAAGTTAATGTTTCCTGTGTTTGTTTTCAAGAATCTCTGAGTAAGGGAATTAGGAATCAGTCCTCCACCCCTTTTTAAAAATTCTGCTCAGATGATTTTAATGAGTAGTCAGATTTGAGAATCAGTGGACTAGACCAATGGTTCTCAAATTCAGCATGCATCAGATTCACCTGAGGGGTTTATTGAAATGGATTGCTGAGGCCACTCCCAGAATTTCTGATCTAGTAGTTCTCAGATTGGGCCCAAGAATTCTCACATTTAATAAATTCCCAGGTGATTCTGGTGATGCTCTTCTGGGACAGCACTTTGAGAATGACTGAATTAGATTCTTAATACTCAACGTGTGAGTTGGAGACAGAAGCCTAACCATCACCTGGGAGTTTGTCAGCAATGTAGAATATCTAGTCCTATTTCATATCTACTAATCAAACTCTGCATTTTAGTAAATTTGGAAGTACAAGTATTCTGAGTTATGATGTTTCAAGGGACAGTCAAATTTATCTATGGTAGAGGAGTAATGCCTTCAGTTTGAATTGAGGAATTTATGGAAATATAGGAATACCTCTTATCAATAACACTTAACACAGTGAAAGGATCAAGGACATTATATGAGCAGACACATAGGCACAAAGACTACCTACCAGTAGTAATTTTCAATTCTGGGTATAAATTAGAATCTTGTCACCAAAGAGCTGAAAAATTTGATCCATGTGTCCATTAGTTCATTTCTGTAACTTATCTGAAGGTCTAAATTTATTTCAAGATAAAAAGTTTTTAAAAATATGGATGTCTGAGCAATTGCATTAGATTTTCTTAAGTTGGGCTTTGGAATATTTTAAGATCTTCATTATGCCTCAGGGTTAGAAAAATTGATTTAGGTTACCAAAATAGTAGTTCTTGGAAGGATTAGAAGTCATTGCATTCAACATTGTTTTATTATTTATTTATTTATTTAGTTAGTTAGTTAGTTCTAGAGATTGAACCCAGGGGCATTCTACCTCCAAGCTACACCCCCAACCCTATATTTTATTCTTTATTTTGAAACAGGGTCTCACTAAGTTGTGGAGGGCCTCACTAAGTAGCTGAGGCTGGCCGCGAACCCAGATCCTCTGGTCTCAGCCTCCCAAGTACTGGGATTACAAGCGTGCGCCACCATGCCTGGCTTCAACATTGTTTTAAATAAGCAATATGTACTTCTACATTTTTTTTTTTTTAGGATTCGAGAAACTGTGATTACAAAGAAAAGAATGAAATTATCAAATGTTTGTTAATCACCTTCCATGGATCAGCCATTAAGAATAAAAATAAAGTGGCATTCCTGCTGTTGTATGAGTTTTTAATTTAATAGGACAAAGAGAAAAGTAAACAAATAAATTTATAATGCTTGTGTTTGATCCACATAAAGGATAAGTGTGGCAGGAAAGATGATGTGAGATTCTTTCTGGGTAGAAGTGATTTTTTGAAATTACTTTGTGAAATCACAGTTAGGAATTCCACTGTAAACATCATGTATAGTCAACCCTTGGAATATGCAGGGGATTGTTTCCAGAATACCTGTATCTTTGGAAGCTCATTCTCATGTAAAATAGGATAGTATTCAAATATAATGTGCACGTATCTTCCCACACACTATACTTCAAATTGTCTTAGATTATTTATAATACCTAATAAGATAAATGCTATGCAAATAGTTGGTATACTGTAATGTTTAGGGGGAAATTACAAGAAACAATCTGTATAAATTCAGTACACATACAACTTTATTTTCTTCAAATATATTATTTTTAATTTTCATACTTTTATCATTGTAATTATGCAACATAGTGAGATTCAAAATGATACTTTTATGCATGTAACATCACTTAGTATATTTCCCTCTGTCTTTAAATATTTTAGATCTGCAGTTGATTGAGCCCATAGATGCGGAACCCACAGACATGAAGGAGTCGACTGCATTCACCTCACTGAGAGTTAGTCAAGTGCCTGGTCTGCCTGGAAAAAAAGCTCTGATTATCTACCTTCTCCCCTCAATCCTCTACCATCACAATGACATTTGAATACTGTACATATTATAAAAGGGACAGAGATGCCTTTAAGTAACCTTTGCATTGTCAGGAGTCTAGAAGTTCATTAGTTTGTAGTTAATAGAATGAGCTTCCTTTTGGAAAATTTAATAGGTGGTGTCAGAATGCTAATCAAACCATGGCTTAGAACCAAATTAATTAGTTGAGTTATTCATAGGGACCTCTCAGTCTCTGTGAAACCAAATTAAAAACTTAAAATTCTATCCATACCATCAAGGTGAAAATAGCCTAAATATTCTTGGACTCTGTGCCCCTATCCCAACCAAAAATATTTGCCTTAAATTAAATAACTAAGGCCGGGCATGGTGGGCACACTTGTAATCCCAGTACTTTGGGAGGCGGAGACCGGAGGATCTGGGTTCGCGGCCAGCCTCAGCTCTCTCTCTCTCTCTCTCTCTCTCCCTCTCTCTCCCCTCCACAACTTTGTGAGATCCGGTTTCAAAATAAAGTATAAAAAATAGGGCCGGGGGAGGTAGAACGCCCCTGCGTTCAATCCCTGGTACCGCAAAAAAAAAAATTAAATAACTAAATCTTATAAATCTCTAAATCAAGCACTTTACATTTCAGCCAGAACTTTTAAGGAGTAATGTAATTCCCAAAGTTTTCTTTTGTGTGGAGGAATTTAGTGTACAAGGAAGAAGAGATATTGTTTCATTACACTAAGGGAATTTGCATTGTGGTGGTTTTAACACACGTCTTCCAATTCTTTGACATTCCTTCTACAGAGAGGAGGTCCTGTACTGTGGAACCTGGGCCAATCTTAGTAACTAGCTTGTAACCAACAGAATGCAGAGATAGCCACACTGCTGACATGAGGGAGTTCAAAAAAGACCTTGCAACTTCTTCCAGCTTTTCTTGGGGTGCTTTTTTAAGGGGAAGATCTCCCATGAAACCCCCCTCCCCCAGTGAGATCTCCATGCTAGAGGGGCCAGCTTCTACTGCCAGCCTGAGAGGAGACCCTGCAGCCCAGTAGAGTTGTCAGTTGGTGCCAACCACGACCCACATCTTACCAGGACCTCCTGAGAGACCCCAGGTGAGAACTGCCAGGGAACCACTTTCCCTATTTCTATCCAACAAAATACAGTACCAAATAAAACAGTCATTTAAAGGTAGAAGTTTTGTGACAATTTGTACTGTGGTAAGCATAATTAGAAGATATAAGAAAATTGGTATGGAGCGATTTATTTCTGAAACAATTTGTAGGTTTGAAGATCTCTGCCAACTGGGCTCACCTACATCCACAAAACTTAATTTACTGACCAATTTTTGTCTAATTTAAATTGTGTCTTCTAAGTTTTACATGCATTTATCTAAAAGCAGTCACTTTGATAAATTGTTAGTGTGGAGGGTTCACAGTTTAAATATGCTCAGAAGAGCAGCTGTTCCAGGGAGGAAACGCAATGCAGTGGACCGGAGACTGAGGTCCAGTTTTTCTGGCTCCAGCCACCTGTTTCAACTGAGCTAAAATAGCCTGTGTGCAGAGATTTTTGAAAGCAGTCATTAGGAAAGAAAATAAACGATATCTTTTTGAAAACTTGATTTTATGGAGAAAAAAAAAACTTCGAAGGCCCAATTAGAATCTAGTTATGAAGGCAATTTGCAAATGATTTAGTATTTCTTAGTGGAGAATTTTGTATCTAAATGGCGAAACATTTGGCATGGCTGGCTGTGGCAAGAGAATGGGACCATGTAGAGAAAGGAGTGTGGTAAGGGGCTAATTTCATGGAACTGCATTGTTGAAAGAGACATAGTTTTAGTCACTATGCTTTTATGGCATATAGACTGTTCTCAGGGACTGTGTCCTCCTCCAAGCAAGGCAGGGGACATAGTACAATATACAAAATGGAGCAAATTCATTGTGCATGAAGATGTGTCCATGCTGAATAACTATAACCACTATACTCTAAGAATCTAGAAATTGTACTAATTTCTGGAAACTGACAAACTCCTGGTTTTATTGCCCCCTTTTCCTTTTATGCTAATTAAACTAATTAGAAAAAAAGTAAACTAAAAATGGGAGAATCTGAGAAAGAAGGAGGAAGAGGGTGTGAGAGGGAAGATCAGTCATTTATCTGAGAGGGGGAAAACAAACGTGTGAGATGACATGATCAATTGAGTTTTTAATGAAAATACCTCCTAAGTGGTCTGAGAAGAATGCAGGTATTTTATATTACTAGGTATCCCAGTCTATTTTTTTTATTTTTCAATTGTTTTATGTTCCACTTTGAATGAAAATTCTTAAAGTTATGTAAATGATTTATTGTATAGACCCCACTTGAGAAGATAAAAGTCAGGTAATGTATTATTTCCCCAACACTTGTTGGGTATTTCTTCCCAGGCCCAGAGAGTCCCATTGCTTTTTCCAGCTATTTCTAGGTATTACAACAGTCCTTTTTTTCCAGCTATAAGTTTAATTAAAATAAAAAAATAAATTGGCACTGAATCCAAAGGCATATATATCCCTTCTCCCTAGCAAAGGCCTGGCCCAGGCATCTGAGGAAAAGGCACCAAAGCCCCCTGCATGACCCCTGCGCCCTAGGTCCACTGTCACCTCTCTGTGACAGAAGCCCAGCACTTGCTCTTTGCCAGATGTGTAGGTGGGCTCTCTGGAGAGGCCCTTCTGGGGTTTCCACACTGCATTCCCTCACACCGATGACACTTCTTGTTCACCTCTCTGAATCTTCTTTCTCTCCTGCTACAGAGGTACTCCCTGGGGTTTCCTCCACTCAGGGGAAGCCCTCCATCTAGATCCTCTCAACACGGAGAGAGCCGAGCTCCATCCTGCAGTGTCCGCCTGACTTTCAGGGAGACTGTGGAAGGGCAGGTCACCCCCCTGCTGCCCTGTCTCCTCAGCCTCTGTGCCTCTGTGAGAGCTTTCTCCAGCCAGGCCCCCATCCTCAGATTTCTCTGAAGAGAGACAGCCACCACTGTCTATCTTCATGTGTCCCCTCAAATTTTTGGAGACAGCAGGTCAACATGGCAGGTTCTCTGAAGATTTCTTTTGAAGGGCAGGCACTGGCGATTCAAGAGTCAGCAAATACTTAACTGGTGGCTGAGGTACCGGCTTCTTACAGAAAATAACTCCACACTCTCTGAAATCTTTCCTAAGGGCCCTATTCTCTTGGCTAAAAGTGTGTGTGTGTGTGTGTGTGTGTGTGTGTGTGTGTGTGTGTGTGTGTGTGTAGAAACAATTCATGAGGAGGTGAGAGAAAACACCAAGGCGCTCTCCATCTGACTAACATCTTTCAAAGAAAATTCCTTCCTTCCTTCCTTCCTTCCTTCCTTCCTTCCTTCCTTCCTTCCTTCCTTTCTTCCTTCCTTCCTCCCTCTCTCCCTCCCTCTTTCTTTCTTTCTTTCTTTCTTTCTTTCTTTCTTTCTTTCTTTCTCTCTCTCTCTCTCTCTCTCTCTCTTTCTTTCTCTCTCTCTCTCTCTCTTTCTTTCTTTCTTTCTTTCCTCCCTCCCTCCCTTCCTTCCTTCCTTCCTTCCTTCCTTCCTTCCTCCCTCCCTCCCTCCCTCCCTCCCTCCCTCCTTTTTTCTTTCTTTCTTTCTCTCTCTCTTTCCTTCCTTCCTTCCTTCCTTCCTTCCTTCCTTCCTTCCTTCCTCCCTCCCTCCTTTTTTCTTTCTCTCTCTCTCTCTCTCTCTCCTTCCTTCCTTCCTTCCTTCCTTCCTTCCTTCCTTCCTTCCTCTTTCTCTCCCTCCTTCCTTTTTCCCTCCCTTTCTTTCCTCCTCTTCTAACCTCTCCCTCAATCTGTGTCCCATTTCTACTTTCTCCATTTTCTCATTACCTGGCATTTTCTTTCAATAGCAACTGAGATATTTTACAAGATAGAACATACATTATAAATAGGTGAGAAGAGAGAAAAAAAAAAAAAACTAGAGAGGGGTCTAACATGAAGCTGAGGACAAGACAAATATAAAAACCTTCCACAAAAGCCCATAGAGTGGGTACAAAAAGACTGTGAATTTGGTACTAATTGGCATTATAGCAGCCAAAGAGAAGAAGAAGGCTGCTAGATTACTTATACAGCTTACAGTGTTCATGACATTAAAATAAAAAAAGACCAATTAGGCAGGAAAAACTTAACTATCATTTGTAATAAGGACAGACAGGAATTTCTCCCGAGGGTGTAACCTTATGAACAACAAACCCAACAACTACCTCTTAGTAGGCACAAGCGTGGGTTTTGTGAGGCTGTTTCATAGAGGAACCCTTGGTGTGAGCAGATGGTATTTTGCCAAGGCTTGGTTCAGTAAGAACAATATGATAAACCCTAGTCCCTACACCCCCCCCCCTTTTTCCTGCTAGGTTGCAAGAAAACCTAGACCAGAAAATGTATAAAATAACCTGAGAAGGGATGAGGGCAAATCATTTTGGCATCCTAGTCTGAATGCAGGCAAACACTTAGATCCACATATACACAGCTTCTATTAAATGAAAGCTAAGAGCCATATCCCACTGAGAGAGGAAGCGAATGCAAGTCCATAAAATTAACTCAGTTCCAGAGAAAATAAATTGTGGTAGCGTGTTCTCAGCACAATCTTTAATCAGTGCCACCACACCAAGACAGTAAACAATTCCCTGAGTGCAGTTAAGCCCTTGGGAGGTGTGGAAAGGCCAGGTCTGGCCTAGGGCACACCACTAGCTAATGTGTAATTCTGAGCCAGGAAATGTTAGGAAATATAAAACTACTGCTGCCCTATATTTTAGTCCAAAGAATATATTTTTAATTTAATAACATCAAGAACATTTTCCAAGAAAACCTGTGTTTTTTGTTTGTTTGTTTTTCTTTTTTTTTGGTGTGGTGTTTGTTATGTAAGAAAGTTCCTAATGTGTTTTAGGCATTTTGTTTATTCTGTAAGTCTCTTTAGGATATCTCATGTCTCACGACCTCCAATTCCCCAAGTGTGGCATCTTAATCTGACATTTTATTTGTAGTCTCCATTTTTGATACTTTACTGCTCTTGGCCAATTTTTGACTCTTGGTTGGAAAAGAGATTTCGACTCTTGGATGGTGCTTTTCAAAATATCTGTGGCAAGGACCCCAATATTTCCTCTCTCCTTCATCTGTCATGGATCCATATTTCTATAAAATCTAACAAAAAATGAATGACCAGGAAAATGACATGTGAATGACCAGGAAAATGACATGTGTTTAGATATCATAATATCATTTGTTTAAAAGTTTCTATTTCTAAATGCTCCATCTCAGTTTTTGCATGTATCTTTTCAAGGATTGGTAATACATAGTTTGCAAATGGGCTTGTGGCATCTAGGCCACACTTGGAGGAATGAGGTTCCAAAGTACCTGACATGAATCAAAATCAAATTTTAGTTAGTACCTGATGGAGCTGAGATGCTGTTTGGCTTAGCGTCTGCTGACAGTTTTAACTCACCTTCCTGTCCAGGTATTATGCTGACTACCAGGTAAAAACTTAAGGCAGACACTGGGGCTAGCACAGTCACACAATTTTCAGGGCTCAGTGCAAAATTAAAATACTTTGAATACTCCATATTCAAAGATTATTAAGCATTCCAAGACAGTGACAGGAGAGCATTAAACCAACTGCGGGGCCTTCTGGGGTCAGGACCTGTGCATTGCACAAACCACATGCCTCTGAAGCTGGCCCTGACTGGGGAACTCAACTTACTTTTACTGAACTTCAGGCTTTAGCAAGAGGCCATCTGCCTCATGGAGGGATGCTCTAAGAGCTAGGTCCCTGATACATCTACTTGGGCCCATTAGGTATCTTTTTTTTTTTTTTTGCCTTTAAACTTGGTACTTATTTATTTTTTTAGGATTCTCTCTGGTTATTTATTTTTATTTTTAATGCTTTTATTGGTGCATTAATTTCTATTTGGTATCTAAGTTAAAAATGTTGCTACTGCTAACAAATCTGTCGTCCCTCAACGTGTGTGCATAACTTAAAAAAATTGTGAAAAACAACAGCTTTCTTCAGATAAAGTCAAGTATGTGTTAAAGTCTACTGTTAGTGTAATTCCAGCCTTTTCGCCCTTTACGGGGGTTTTACTTAAAACTGGATTTTGGCCTTCTCTGATTTCTGAATGCCAGACTAACCAGGTCAGATAACATGATCACATTGGTGGCAAGCATCAGAATTATTATTAAGGAACAAACTTGTTCTGTTTTCTTTCCTTATGAACAAAGTTAAATGGACCATTAAAGTGTGAAAAAGGAGGCCCAGCTTCAATCTGTAAGGTGAGGACAGAAAAAAGATATATTGCCAAGGCCTATAATTTTGAGTTATTTTTAATTGCTGTAAGGCAATTGCTCTGTTCATCTCCTTGAGCCTTAAATAAAGTTTGCTACACATAAAAATGCCTTCATGATGAATCTTTCTTTCTTGCTTTCTTTCTCTCTTTTTTCTTCTCTCTTTTTAAGTAAATCAAAGGAAGAACCTATTCCCTTTTGGGTTCATGCAGTACAGAATAGAAACAGTACCTACCACACAGAAAACATTAAGCCAGCAAAGCTCAGGGAAGCAGACCTTGGGCTCTGGAGCCCGACAAGCTGTACTTGAATCTTAGTTCCAACTCTTACCAGCTCTTGCTCTGGGAAGTTGTGCTTCAGTTTCCTCTGATAGTAACAATACTTCTTTAGAAGATTGTAGTGACTATTAAGTGAGGTATTATCTGTAAAGCTCAGAGCACAGTGACTGCTTCAGAGTAAATGGTATATGCATTAGCTGTTATTATTAATCTATAAATTATCTTAATTTTGACAAGGTCTATAATGACCTAAGTCTCCTGGAAAGGCCCAGAACTCTTGGGGAGGGCCCGGAGCCATGGGTTATATCAACCTGATCTAGCGCTGAAGTGTCCAGAGGACTGCACTGGACATGGTGATTTGTTCTAAGTCCAACTCTTCCTGATTCCATTGTATTTGGGCCCATAGTGTTTGGACTTGACTGTTTTGATGGGGCTGTTTTGCCATAGGCTAAAATAACTCCTGCTTTTTTGAGATACTGGGGATTGAACCCCAGGGCATTCTACCTCAGAGCCACACCTCCAGCCCTATTTTATTTTTTATTTTGAAACAGGGTCTCTCTAAATTACTGAGGTTGGCCTTGAATCTGCAATCTTCCTGTCTCTGCCTCCCAGGTACTGGGATTACAGGCATGCACCACCACACCCAGCTCGAGCTCCCCCCCCCCACACACTTAAAAAGGCACTAGTTTTGATCTCTGCCATGTATTCTGTCATCCCTAATCCTCACTCCTTCATTTCTTCATGATTCTTCAGCCATAGAAAACATCCTGCGTGGGTGTCCACAGCCAGCCTGCAAGGCTCGACTTGGTTTTTCTACCCTGTGTATCTCTTCAGTTGTGGGTACGGCCTTTCCCTTAGCTCGTCGGCATCGACTGCTCTTTTACCCAATGATTCAGTGCCTGTTTGAGCATTCTGATGGTTATTTACCTGCTTTCAGCGTCTTGTCCAGGAAGGTCTGCACAACGCTAGCATTACTCTCATGCTGTGCAGCTGTAGGGAAGAGGCCTTCATTAGTGGTTCTATTCAGCTTGTCAGCAAGGGAGGCTGTGCGTGGAGCCGCCCTGAAGTTGAAAGGGAAATGCCAATGCAACAGTACACTTTGCTGCAAGAAAGAGTTTAAGTGCAGTTGATAGTCGAGGTTCAGTTCCAACATTGTTTATAAATTATGTTCATAAGCCGTTTCAAAAATCTAGATAAGCCGGGCATGGTGGCACATGCTTGTGATTCCAATACTTGGGAGGCTGAGACTGGAGGATCCGGGTTCGCGGTCAGCCTCAGCTACTTAGTGAGGCCCTCTGCAACTTAGTGAGACCATGTTTCAAAAAAATAAAGAATAAAAAGTAGGGTTGGGGGTGTAGCTTGGAGGTAGAATGTCCCTGGGTTCAATCCCCAGTACCGCAAAAAAAAATAAATCTAGGTAAGTATGATAGTATAAATTATAATGCTAATAGCTAGTATTCATTGGGTATTTATATGCCAAGCTCCTATTTTATATGAGCGAATTCATCAGTTCTCATTGCATCTTCTGAAGAAGGTATTGTTTTTGCATTTCCATAGATGGTTGAACTCTGAGATTCCTGAAATTTGGTTCCCTGTTAGTGAACTGAGAGAGCTGGCTTACAACAGTCCCTCTCAACCATTAAGGGAAAGCATGATCTGGCTAAGGAATACAGTAGCTCTGTATACTAAATAGTAATCCTCAAACTTTAGCATGCATCTGAATCACCTCGAGGGCTTGTTAAAAAAGATTGCCAGGCCCCATTCCCAGAGTTTCTGGTTAGCAGGTCTGTAGTACCTGCGAATTTACATTCGTATCAATTTCCTACATGATACTATGCCACATTTGGCTGAGTCCAGTAATGAGAGGTTATGATATCATTCAGTACTAGGGAAAACAAAATCTATGGCACTGTGATCGCCTCTCATATAAATATGTCATCCTTTAGTTTATACTGGAGGCTAGTAAAACACACACACACACACACACACACACACACACACACACATTTCTGATTATTCTACTGGAATGAAAATGTCTTTTAATTCCTTGTAAAATCTATAAATCATATTTTTTTGTTTCATGCTAGTACAGGTTTTTTTTTGTTTTAATATAGACTATTTTTAAGAGCAATTTATAGTTCACAGCAAAACTTAGCAGAGTCTCCTCTACCCTACATATGCATGGCCTCCTCCGTTATCAACGTCATTGACACATAATTATCACCTAGAGTCCACAATGTACAGTAGGGTCACTCTTGGTTTGGTACATTCTATGGGTTTGAATAAATGTATAATGACATGTATCTAAAAATCCTATTTAAAATATATTGGTTATTATTAAGTACTCATAGCTTCTTTTTTGTCTTTGCTTTCATGGAATATGCAGTTTTCTTCAGAGGTAAAATCATGTTCATTTTGCTGAAATAATCCATCTTTCCTCCCCTCCCTCCACATTTTTTTTTAAAGTTAAAGAAGGGGTAATAAAAAATCTCATTGGCTAATTTAAATTTTTTTCAAAGGTAGGAAATTCCCCATAAAAAATGCTTTTCTTCAGATTTCAATGGGAAATCAGCCATGGGATTAAGTGGATCAGTGTAAAAAGCTTTCTCAAAAAGAAAAAGAAAATCCATTCTTATTTTCCTCGGAGTGAACGTAATGTGCCTGTGATTTCCTCACCCTGACAGCACCGGTAGAGACCGTTACTACACAAATGGCTGGTACCAGCTGTCCTGCAGCGCCGGGGTCCACAGTGACCAGACCCGCAGTGCAGGGCCCTGAAGGTGTCTGTGTGATTCCCCGTGCTGTAGGTGGTGGAGACGTCCTTTAAACAAAGCCTCACTTCAATACATCAGGAATACTGAAAGGCAGTGTGTTCTGGTGGAAAGAGCTATATGCTTTTGAATTCAGCCAGGTCTGGGCTTGAATCTCGACCCCGAAACTTGGACAGGTTCTACTTTTTCTCAGAGACCATTAAAATGGTGGAGATAAGTGAGAGAAACCATTTTCTTGGGTTATGTAAAGTTTAGCAATGAGGTAAAAATAAATACCAGTGAGTGTTATTATAACTATTACCAAAGTCACTTTGTTAAAACAATCACCCAACTTTCCATAGAGATAATCATTCATTCATTAATTTGTCCATTCATTCATTCATTCATTCATGCATATTGAGCACTTGTGTAAGTGTTCCACTGGAGGTACTGGGAAGTATCAATGGCTCTTTTTTGTTACTGCTTCTTCACCATAATGACTTCACTAGGAAAGATATCAACATGAACTATTTTAGATGGTTACAAGAATACAGGTATAGCATGGCATTTTATTTTTAAGTTTTAAAAGTTTTGCAAATATATAGAGAGGCCGGTTGTGGTGTTGCCCACCTACAGTCCTAGACAATCAGGAGGCTGAGGCGGGAGGATCACTTGGCAAGAAGCTGGAGAGCTGACTATCTGAGGTGGGGGGAATAGAGATAAGGACCATCTCTAAATGTTAACAGTGATTCTCCAGGGAAGTGAGATCGTATGTTTTATATTTTCTTCTTTGTGCTTATTTACATTTTCTCACAATATTTAAATGCATTTAGATAGTTAGGGGATAATAAAAAGAATAGTTTTTATTAAACTTTTAAAAATGTAGCCAAGTATCATGATGATCAATATCATTAATTGGCTCCCCTTTTGTATAGGACTTTGTATTATACAGTGGGGGACAAAGGGAGGAATAAGAAAATCTGTGCTTAAGAGTTTTTAAACAAAGTTATAAAGGGAATTGCTTCTCATATATTTTCTTGAGTTAATGTGGTTATAGAATCTGAATGTTAGCTCATGAATAGGATATATTGTTACTTTTGTTGCTTGCCACATCTATTAATATAGATATCCCACTTTCTTATCAATTTTTAAAAGGACAAAGAATAAAGCTTCAATTTAGAAATAAAGACCATCAAGATTGTAAGAAATGATAGTAAATATTCTTACCTAGGGGGAAAAAAGTTCTTTTAAAAAAGTTAGAAAAATTTCTCAAGCTGTACAGTTAAGTTTCACATATATTTGCTCTCCCAGGACAAAGAATTTTAAAAGTCTAGTTCTGTTGTAGTTCTTCCTCATCCTGGCCTAAGTGTGCCTCACACTGGATCTAATTAGCTAGATTAATGTGAACACTGATAGGTTGTTCATTCTGTGGATACATGACTGATATATCATTTCCATGCTATATCAATAAACAGAAGATGAAATTGTGTTAGATCTCTCCCCATCACCAAATCCAGGACAAAGGGAGCCTGTCTTTTGTATAAAACATCTTTGCTCTTTCCCTCAATATGTCAAATGTCAATTGCTTTGAGATCACAAACACAAAAACACCTGAACTTAACAAGAGCATTTTCTTTGTTATAAACCAGCTCAGCAACGGGACTCCTGGAATATTTCAGAACGTTGAGGTATATCAAGGATTATGATGCCTTGGCAGGCTTGTGGATTATGCCAAAAAACAAAAAACACTATAGTTTTGGTGTTTACTAAGAACTGGGCTAGTTCTACCTATTTATGACACTGGAGACCTGAATCCCAACCACTTTGTCAGTGCTGCAAAGGCTTCTTAATTTAAGTGTAGTTGAGACCTGAGAAGTTCTGATTACAGCTTATACTTTTTTTCTCAGCATGAAACTCAATTATCCTTCAAGGACTTATTATTAGACGTATTATTTCTTTTTCAAACTTGATTCAAATCATTATCATAGTTGTCAAGCCTGAAGCAAAATATTAGACAAGGTACTTTTTTTTAAAAAAAGAAAACAAAGTATAATAAATACTATCTGCTCCCCAATTCACTATCTTTAAAGATTTTTTTTTGAAAAGGGTATGGTTGTGATCAACTTATGGCATCTTTATCAGGAATTTGATTGGTAAATTTATTAAAAAGAGGAAAATGTATTCCACTTAATACACACAGGCTTATGGGCCATAGGATGCAGTGTCACTGAAAATGACCAGCAGTGACCATTTTGGTGGTCAGATGAGGGTGTCGTGCTGGTACCTATGTACTCGAGCTCAGGGATATGGTCAACAAGGGAGCATTGGTGATTCCAGTAGTGGGTGCTGGAGAAGCTTGTTGCCCACCTATCACAATGCAATTCACTTAATATATATATTTCTTGGGTTCTTTCTGTCAAGTACCACAATAAAGAGGTACTTGTGTACTTAGCATTTCCATTGAGGAAATCTCCATCCTCAAGGAACTTATGGTGCAGAGGGGAAGATAATATCAACAGCGTGATATAGATGGTACTGTGGAACCCTTGTGAGCCTCAAATTTGAAAGGTCCTCGGGGTGGGATTTTTTTTTTTCCAGAGAGGATATTGAATCTTAAGGGACATCATAAAACCAAAAAGTGACCATTCTGGGATTGGAAGTCCATGTCTTTTCCCATACTGTCAATTACTCCAAAGGTAGGAGGCCTTGTGAGGAATTAGAAGATGGAGGCAGTGGGACAGAGATAGATTAAAGAGATCTTAAGAGATAACATGGGTGACTGATTGAATGTTGAGTGTGATTGAGTGGAACAAGTCTGACGATTCTTAGCTGGAACTCTGACTTGTACAACTAGGGAGACAGTGACACCATTTACTATGAAAGGGAAACGGTAGCAAACGAAGCAGGCAAGGTGGCGATCTCAGTTTTAGATCCTGTTGCATTACTATTGCTTATGAGTCTAGCTGGTATTTGGAGCCCACAGGAGAAGGGTCTGAACTGAGTTTTGGGGGTCCTTGGCATACTGGTGGTGATGGAAGCTGTGCATGAGGATGACCTTTCCCAAAGAGAGAGTGGGAAGAAAATATTTTGAGGCATGGATTCTGAGAAATGTAGGGATGGCTAGATGAAAGGCATCCAAAATTGCATTAGAGAAGAAATGACATGCAAAGGAGACAGAGCACTAAATTGTATGGTGGTATAGAAGTAAGGGATGTTGGTTTCAAGAATGGTGATGGTGGGTAATAAAGGCTCATGGTTGCACACTGAGCTCCAGACAATGTTGCATGCATTTTAAGGGTTGCTTCTTTGTTCTTAACAACCACCCATGAGGTAGGTGTCATTATTATCCCCATTTTAGTTGTAATTTGTCCAGCATCATGTAGATGGAAGATAACAAAGCTTAGATTTGAACCCAGGCAGTTTAACTCAAGAACCTATGTATTACATTGTATTATACCATGTATTTGATCTATAAATTTCCAAAGAATCTCTAAAATGTTATGGTTTCTTCACTCTACTGCCATGATCTGAATATGTGTGTCACCCAAATTCATGTATTGAAACCTAATCCAATTTAGTGCAGTTTTGTTGGGGCTCCACCCTCATTAGTGGGATTAGCACCCCTTTTATAGGTTTCCCCCCGGGAGCTTGTTTGTCCCTTCTACCAGGTGAGAATGATGCAAGAAGGTGCAATCTATGAAGCAGGTAGCAAGCCACACACCAAATTTGCTGGCATCCTGATCTTGGATTTTCCAGTCTACAGAACTGTGAGCAATAGATTTCTGTTGTTTCTAAATTATCCAATTTATAGTATTTTTGTTATAGCAGCCCTAATGGATTCAGACACTTACATTTAAAATTTTCTGTATTTATTTTTTCCTTAAACATTAACCTTGAAATTCCTTTAGGCCCAATTTCTCCTATGTAAACTCCCAGGGGAATGGATTTTCAGCATGGTTTTCGTTTTGGGGACTGTTCTGCTGTCATTATTCTTTTGATACAAGCTTAAACAAGATGCTTTAGTCCTTAGCATGGTAACCTCCTAAGATGCTATGAGCTAAGTTGCTCTCATATCTCTGATTTTCCAGTTACTGTGTGAGATATTAAAGTCTTTTTTTATGGTAATTTTGAACTCAGCAATGAATAGCTAATACATAGACCATATTACACTACACCAAGAACCCACATTCTTGGCTTCCAGAAGGGTGTTGAAGAAGGAAAATATAAGGGGTAGGTTGTAATTTTCTGCACAAACTGCTTAGACAATTCCTCCAGATTCTATTTTCCTATATGGCAGAAAGTGCTTTGTTTTTCTTGGCATCTTAGTTTTCATTTCAACTGCAATGCAACTGCAATGGAGAGATGTTGTTTTCAGAATGTTGTCTTATTGGAATGGTCGGAAACCTAACATGAAAATCAGTACAGTTGCTGCCTATGAACAACCCTAAATAACAAAGTAGTGCCTAAAATTAATAGAGTGCCAAAGCATTTTCTTTGATATTTTACTCTCCCTACTTCAGTATACCCTTGGAGAAGAGTCTGAATAATGTTTTGTGTTAGTCAGAGTTAGCTCTAGGTATTAGTAAAATGTTAGACTTTTCACATTTATAAGCATATTTATAGTTTCAGAACAAAAAATTCACTCAGTTTTTGCTTAATAAATAGATGGATTTTGGAATCCATAATGTATTATGTAATACATTAATGTAATAAATCTGGATTTTCAGTTTTATTCCTTTTTATTTTTTACTGCTAGTCCTAAAATGTTTGGGGATTATACACTTTTATGTGGGGCTTTAGAATGATTTGGTGACACTGAACTTTAAAGATATTACCTAAATATTCTGAATGTATAGCTTATTGTATTAGTGGTACATGTGTATTGTGTTACTGCAAAATATTAATCAATCTCCATACAGTTAACTTTTCAAGCTCAGGAAGAACACATTTAATTTAATCTAAAATAATAGGTGTGTGTGTTTTTCTATTCACTTTAGTAAGAGGGACAAAACTAAATTGCCTACTTGTAATTGACTACTTGTATGAACTGTATCCCATTAGAACTTTATTCTTTAAACTATTGGAACTGTTGTTTAAGATGGTGCTCTTATTGGTGGACTGGGAGTCGAATGCTTTGGGAGTGAAAGGAAAGGAAAGAAAGAGCAGGACTGAATCCTGGAGCATTTGGAGGCTGTGTCTCACGAAGGTCCTTTGAATGGAGGGTGCCTACTGCATAAGAGTGGAATGAAATCTCCAAATGTTTGTATTAAAAATTAGAAAATGGACAGAACTAGAGAATATTATGCTAAGTGAGATTAGTCAGTCACAAAAAAATGAAAGGCTAGATGTTTTCCCTCATCTGTGGAAGCTAGGGAGAGATTGGGATACAAAAGGGTCTCTAGACAAAGGAGGAGAAACCTTTGGATGGATGAAGGAAACACTCCAATGGATATGATGGACATACACAAAGGTATCAATGCCAATCTCAATGTTGTTCACAGGGAGGGGAAGGGAGCGGGGTGGGAGTTGGGGAAGGCTTACCTAGTGCTGGCTTCATGTACATCTCTACCACTCTGAACTTCATCATGATTGCAACATGCCAATTAAAAAAATAAAGAAACCAGTTCAGGTGGAATAATCTAATGAGTTGTATGTTATCTACAATCAAATATTTAAGATAATTTATTGCAGAATTTTTTAGATCTTAGATAAATTACTTATATTGAACAACATTTGACAAAGCCTTATGCACTTTAAAATTCAATACATTTTTGTTGTCTATGAAGCTGGAGAACTTTCTGATAAAAAGGACTCTTCTTTCTCATGCAGTATTTCTTTGTTCCCCACCATCTCCCGAGCAAAGCATGTTAGATGTGGTCACTCACAGATGAAATAGAAAAAATAGAAAAAAGAGTTAAAAGCTCAGCCTCTCATTTGGTCCCTATCATTGATATACAATGTGTAGTTATTATTTGACTTGTTTTGTTTTTATCTCTTGAAACCTCTAGAGTTTTTTTTTTTTTTTTTGATCTCTTCCTATAGTTCTTCCGTTGTCTATGCTTCTTTGCCCTTGTCTTAACAAGTGCTCACGTCCTCCTCCCTGGAACTTGCAGTTTCCGCACACTCAGTCACTCCCTGTGAACATGCCCATTGTAACCTTCATTGCCCCTGACCTGCAGCATCCCAGATGCTTCCTGTGAGACAAATCCCAGGCTCTGGCTTGTGAGTTACAGGAAGCATTGCTCTTTTTTTTTTTTTTTGAGTTTAAAATGCTAAAATAGCGTAAAAATGCACTACCTTATCTCTTGCTTTTTGGAATGGTAGTTCCCATTCTTTTAGATTTCCCTCCTTTGGTGACTTTCTACCCACTCACACCACCTCACACCACTTGCAACCTTTCTACTAGAGAATAGAGACTAGATACCTAAGTGAAACTTGGACCTACCCGATGGCACCTCCGATGACAAATTTGGGATGGAAGGACATAAAAACTCCAGGCTTCCACAATGGGAACTGTTTTAGTTTTATAACTTTTGAAATGTAATTTGATGGCCACATTTAGATCCAGATGTGTCTCTAAACTTACAACCCTTCAAATAAAATCAGGAGGCAGAACTGTTAAAAGTGACTTAGTAGGAAATGGTGATAAAATGATTTGTCACACTCCCCTGTTGGTGGGAATAAATGACATCATACCTTAGACTGATACCACTAAAAGTCTTGTCAGCAGGAAGCCAACCTGTTATCCCACATTATTCACTCAACAAATATCCATGAGAGCCAACTATGTCAAGCACTATGCTAAAGGCTGAGGATGGGTTTGTAGAGAAGAGATTATGCAAGGCATCTTGAGGTCAGAGAGGAGCCATGTTCAACTTAGCCCCAGGGGTGAGGGGGGTGTCCCATGTTAAAGAATTTTTAGAAGATTATATTTAGCTCATTCCCAAAGAATGAGTAGGAGTTAGGCATGTAAAGGGTGTTGGCAGAGGAGAAAGAAAGATAAGAAAAGATAGGCAAGAATACAGCCTGAGCAAAGCATGAAGGCGAGAAATCAAATGTTCTATGGAAGACTATAGGTGTTTTAAGGGTCTCAGAAATATGAAGTGTGAGACTGAATGGTGAAAAATAAGAGGTGTGAAATTGAGTGGCAAGAAATGAGAGTGCAGAGGTAGACAAGATGCTGTGTTTCATGTCAAGGAGCTTCGTTCTGTGGAGATAGGGAGCCATTAAAGAGGTAGACTCCAGATAGAATGTTAATGGCTAGTAGAAGATGAAATAGATATAAATGAGACTGTGGGGAAGGTTGCCACAGTTTCTAAGGAGAGTTCAGAGTGTTGGTCATAACAGTAGTAATTGGAATAATAAAAATATTAGATTTAGCTGGGTGTGGTGGCCCACTCCTCTAATCCCAGTACTTGGGAGGCTGAGACAGAAGGATTGCAGGTTCACAGCCAGGCTTAGCAACTTAGTGAGGCCCTCCACAACTTAGTGAAACCCTGTTTCAAAATAAAAAGGGTTGGGGGTATAGCTCAGTGGTAGAATGCCCCTGTGTTCAATCCCCAATAACACACACACACACGCACACGTGCACACACACACACAGATACACAAATAGATTTGGAACTACTTAGAAGCAAAATCATATAGACTTTATGATTTCATTGATTACATACAAGGATTGAAGGAGGTGGCAAAACCAAAAAGGTACCCAAATTTTTAGCTTAAATTTATGTTTGAATGGTAGTGCAATAAGCTAGAGAAGATAGGAATAGCAACAAATTTAAGGGAGAAATTGGATTTTAGCTGGTATAATTATCCAGCCTGTGGTGCGGCAATCAGAATCAGAATTTCTAGTGGGGACTGGAGCATGGATTTGAACTTGGAACCCTTTGGCAAGCTTGTTGCTCTTGGACCACAGGTATAGATAAGAACACACAGGGAGAGAGCATGGCTGGGGAATGGGGAAATAAAGCTGTATGCCTGGGCTGTACTGAATTGCTGTGCAGAGAAAACAGGCACAAAGAAGACTCACAAAAGTATGAAGAAAACTAGGAAGATGTGATGGCGTGAGGACCAAGTCAGTCAACCTAAGAAGCCGGAGGTGACCCACAGTCTGAAAATCAAATGACCTTCCACAGGTAAAGATAAAAAAAAATATTCTTCGGGTGTGGAAACTTAGACATTGTTCCTTTAGGAGGAAAACATAAGGTCAATTTTAGTTGAGTAATGGATGGAGCAAATGTGAAATTTCAAAGGATTCTCAAGCAAATAGAAGTGTAGCCCATACTTCTGAGAAATGTGGAAAAGTGGATAAGAAATTTAAATGATAGACGAGAAGAGAGAGTCAGTTCAAAGGAGATTTTGTTTTAGATGTTTATCGGGAGAAGAGTCTTATTCATGTTAAGGATTATTGGGAAGAGAAGGTGAAGAGGAAGGAGACAGAAACTAAGTCAGTTTTTTTAGCATCTCCAGTATACTGTCTGACCCTGTGGAACTTCACTGAGAACAGAAACTCAGAAACCTGGACCTTGGAAGAACAGAATCTGGTTGATCCAGTTTTGCCAACCACAGACACTCACTAATGAAATATGTTGTCTTTCTAGTTAGCACATTGCTTAGGGGAGAGTTGGGTAATTAAGTGGGTTATTTAAAGAGGTATGATCTAACTTCATGTCTATAGAACACATGTTGGGGTGTTAAGAAATAAAGATCAGATGGAAAGTTAGAAAGGAGGATAGGAGAAGGTGTTAAAAAATTAACAGCAATGTTTATCGGGAATGAGTTAATTTAAAAATTGAATGTGTTATCTAACGTAAGAAGTTTTGGGATTAGGCAAAGTAGTCATCCCTTATTAACATGGATAGCTGTGGGCTGCTTGCTGCTATGCCATGATTTCACCTGTTTAAAAATAAATGTTCAACCTTGTGACTCCCTCTGGGCACCGCTTTCTTTCCTTTCCATATAAAAAAGAGGTTTATATTTTTTTAAAAAAGCAGTCATTTTATACTCACTGAAGTTTTAAACCCAAACAAGTGAAATGCAGAATACAGGGTCTTACATGACCTATGTTTGGATAGAGCCTTAGCAGCATTTTTCAAAAAACGAAGTAATTGTCTTCTTTGTGAACAAGACTAATATTTGGTATTTTTCATCATACTGTCTATGCAGGCCTTTACGCCTTTAAGGATATTCTGCCAGTGCTATTTTGATGCAGGAGTGCCATGTTTTACCTGTGGTCGATATGTTTCTGAAATTTAGTAAATAAAATCATATTCAAATGCCTTAAAAGAGCTATTTCAAAAAATCTTAGAGCAAATCCTTTAGTAAATCCAAGGGGCATTTTAAATAGATCTACTTAGGAACTAGGTATTTTTGTGAATCTGACTGTGACATATGGGAATGGGATCCCATCACGAGTAAACAAAGTCCTACCAGAGACAGAAATCACAGAAATTGAATCAGAGTTGTTCCACATTCACCTCAGTGGGTCAGGACACGGTTCTTCATAATAGGTCCTGAAGATCACACTGCCGTCCCTTTCATCTCAGTGCAACTCCATGGAGCTGTTGGAGGGGAGAGAAAGCAAAGCGCCCACAGGGTGTTTGTGAGTAAACTGAACCGGGAAACTATGGTCCCGAGGTCACATGAGCCTCAAGATAATGGGCAAGATGCAGAGGGTAAGTGCCAGCAGCACCAGGTCAGCCCAAAGCACAGCCAGTAGGACGCTGGGGCTAAAGGTTCAAGTTGAACTCTTAGCACAGGAGGTTAAGCGGCAGATTCTGAAAACATTGGACATACTCGAAAGGACAATTGACATTGTTCTTTGGTTTCTATAGTCTCTAAATGTCACTTTCAATGTGTATTTTAATGAGGTTAGTTATCATATGCTCTAATAGCTTCATTGCTAAATTTTATGAGCATGATTCTATTTCATTTGTCTGTTCTTGCCTCTACCAGCTCTTTTCTTTTCTCAGTTTTTTCTAGTTGCCCTTCCTTTTCTCTGTTTTTATCCTTATCATTAGTATTTCTGTCAGTACACTTTCTTTGGGACATGATTTAGCTTATTTCCCCTGATGTTCAATAGAAAACACCTTGACAGAAATACCATACATTCAGAAGTAGACTTATAGTGAAACCCTGATCTAGGCACTCATTCTGTTTTTCCTGCTTTTACAGAATAACAAGTAAAAATTTCCCCAAGCCTTAGCATCAATAAAGGACTTTTACTCATTTACTCATTTATTCATCTTCACAATTATTCCAATAGGAGTTTTATAAATTTTGTTTCTCAGAGGAGGTCACTGATGCTCTAGAAAGCATGCAACTCAGAGATGGTAGAACAAGTCATGTATCTACTGAATGTTCCCTTAGGGAACCATATAGGATAAGCCCTTAAGTAAATTTAATGAATTTCCATAGTTAATTTGAGATAACCAGAAGGAGATTTGGAAAACATGTGACTCAAGAAAGAAGAAAACCAATATAGTAGCAGAATCAGTAGTAGGCTCTGAAGCTACTAATCAGATCCCTGGGCAATTGCCTATTGATTTCAAGGCATTATGGAACCCAGCCCCCAGCCATTTCCCAGTTTTATCAGAGGCTCTTTTTAAAGAGTCCAAAAGGGAGAATGGATATCCCCAGTCCATTTAGACTTGTGAATGGTAAAGGTGCTTGGACCTAGCTTATAAACATTAGGCAGATTTAAGGCTCCTGCTTTACTTATTATGAGGCTTACAACTGTGCATGCACACACACATATAAACACACAACATTTATGTAAACATATATGTATAGATAGGCAATTCAATGTAATAAAAATAAAAATTGATGTTGAGATGATGTTGAGTATTTTTAGTTCATTAAGTTATCTGATAATTACCTTACATATACCTAATCCTCTTTTAAGTAATTAAAAATGTTATTGTTATAATGGATTAATCCAGGGTAAATATTGGTCACACTGTGCCTTAATTAATTTTTAATGCAACCAATACAAAGAGTAGAGCAAAACAAACAAACCAACCCCCAGAAAAGCAAAGCAAAGCAAACCAAAACAAAACCCCTACCATGTACTTTCCTACTATATGAAAATTTTCCGTGGAGAAGAGGTGGTGTCTGCTTAATGAATTATGAAACAGATTCTCAAGAAATTATTCTCCTTAAATCCTACCACCTTGTAACTGTTGGTTTTGGCCCCGTCGAGTTGGTTATGAAACACCCGGTGGTGTCTAGGCCAGAAGTAAATAGCTCATGGCAGCCGAGTGCTCATTAGTCAGCACTGATGCATATTTGAGATGTGTTGAGGGGCAGAGGGAGCTCAAGTGATTACATCTCCAGGTGCGGAATCTCTTTAGCTTTAATTCTAGGGCTGATCTGGAATATAGTTTCAGTTTAGGCAAAACTGTGAACTTCATGTCTAGGCATCTCCTCTCGGGAAACCTCATTATCCTGGCTGCTATTTTTGCTTAGCACCCATTGCCAGGCAGGATGATAGCACTTTTATCTCCCTAACTTACAAAGGTTACAAAGAGAGAGCCAATGGACGAGTAAGTTCACACAATACCCTTCAAGGGTGAAGGATGCTTTAAATGAGCAATCCAATAATGAAAATATCAAGACAAAATGAATGACTTTTCCTTCAGGCATGCACAACAGCAGCAACCTATATAGAGAAGTTCCATTTGTATGAAAGAGTTCAGATTTATATTGTACTTCTTTTATTCTGATCTCTGAAAGGAAAATCTATCTTGAACTCTTAGTGCTTAGAAATCTATCTATAGGCACCTATATGCATATAAGAATCATCATTGCTTAACCTGAACACAGAAACTATGTTATGATTGCCATAGGGCTATATACGATAGGCTAATAAACCTCCAGGAACTCAGGAAAAACAATGTAATGCCGCTACACACCTCCCATTTGCGGAGCAACTGGATCTCTCATCTATTACTGGTGGAAATAGAAAATGGCACACCACTTTACAAAGTTGTTTGACAGTTTCTAATAAAAAGACATTTACCCAATGACTAATCCATTCTACTTTCAGATATACATCCATGAAAAGACCTTGATGAGAATAATCACTGGGACTTTATTCATAATATCCACCCCCCACCAAATGGAAACAACCCAAAAGTCTATCAAGGGAAGAATGGATAAACCAACTGTGAATATCTATCTATCTATCTATCTATCTATCTATCTATCTATCATCTATCTATCCATCTATCTATCATCTATCTATCTATCTATCTATCCATCCATCTATCTATCTATCATCTATCTATCTATCTATCTATCATTTATCATCTACGTACATGCAGTCATGAGTCACGTAATGGCATTTAGGTCAATGACAGACCACATATGTGACAAAGATCCCATAAACTTATATTCTCTAGTGATGTTGTAGCCATCTTAGTTTATGTAAGTATACTCTATAATGTTAACACAGTAATGAAATTGGTTAACAATGTATTTCTCAGAACTCATCCCCATTGTCCTGTAATGTATGACCATGGATAAATATTACTTAGCAATAAAAGAGAATAAACTCCTAATACATTCAAAACATTGTGTTGAGCAAAAGAATCCTGACACAAAGCCGGGTGTGGTGGCGCACACTTGTAATACCAGTACTTGGAAGGCTGAGACAGGAAGATTGCAGGTTCTCAGCCAGCCTCAGCAATCTAGCGAGGCCCCCCCACATACCCTGTTTCAAAATAAAAAAATAGGGCTGTAGCTGTAGTTCAGAGGTAGAATGCTACTGAGTTCAATCCCCACTACCACACACACACACACACACACACACACACACACACACACACACAAATCCCGACACTCTGACATGAAAGGTAGATTACATATAATTCAAGAACAGGTTCATGGCAAGAGAATTCAGAAAAGTGGTTGCTTGAAGTGGGAGGGTGCTGTGAAGGGGCTGAACATATGTTCTGGAGTTGGTGAAAATATTCTGTAACTTGACTGGGCTGCATTGGAATATAATGCATGTAAAATTTCATCAAGATGTACAACTAAGGTGTTTTATTTTACTGCACATACATTATACTTTAATAAAATAAGCATACAATTTTTAAAATCCTCATTATCTATTGTAGGGGAATAAGAGATTAAAAGGAAAATTTGTGGGAGTCCTTGGTGAGGACAACCTGAAGAAATAGTCGAGGCAGTGAGCACACATTAGTTTAATCTAAATTATGTCTTTTCTCTTTGGTTGATGGGAGTGGGTGGGTGGGGGAGGGAGTTTGTGCATTAGCACTAGGAAGGATGGGATGGATAGAAATAAAGATATTTGATAGTTGGTATACAGATTCAGAACCCTGGTTTAGCTGGGAGGATGTGAACACAGCTCTGTTTTACCACTTTGAAAACCATATAATTCAAGTACATCAGAAGACAGCACCTTTGACAGGGCAGTGTTGTTTAGAAGTAGTAGAAGTAATGATGACAAAGAGGATGCTTATGGGCATGGTGCTGTCTGGTAGAAGCCTGGGAAAAGTTACTATGTCCCATGAATTAGGATTTGTTTCAGAAAGCATGTGAGACTCTTTCTGGGGAAGCTCCTTAAGTACATATTTGGGGCAGGGACTTTTTTTCTGAGAAGGCTAAAATTCTACATGAAAAAGTGATAGGATGAGTCACAGAGGCATTGGATATAAAAACTACTGTGACTTCAGCTGTTCTCAAGATGAAGGAGTCTCAGGGCATTGGGTAACACTGAAAAGAAGATGGTCTGTGTACATCTTTCTACTCACACACATGTGGGTTTGATTAGACTTGCCTATCCATTTTACTGCTCTAGCCTGTAAGTGGTTAGAAACTAACTTTCAATATCCAGACTTTGAGAATAGTAGAGGTGAGCTTGCCAGGGTTTTGTAAAGTCCCATAGAAAGTCCAGCCAGAGCTGCCAAGAGATTGAATCTCCATGGCAGTGAATGGCTGTGCTCGGTGGGAGTGGATCCCCACATAGAGGAAGCCTTTCTTTTGGAAAGCATTCTGATATTCTCTAAGCCATCTAGAATGCTCAGCCTGAGAAGTTCCCAGCCACAGAGTGGCCTACTACATGTTGCCAATATGACAGCAGAAACCATAAAAATGCCTATTTCTCTATCACAGGAATGTTTTTCTAATTAGAGAAAACGTGTATCCATGAATTCAATTAACCTTCTTAAGGCAAAGGAGCAGGAAATTTGCCTTGGAGATAATAAAGCTAACCCAAAATATGAAAGTTAGCTTGACATCAATCTGAAGGCATCTCTAGGATTTTAAATTCAAAACCTTAAAATTGCTTATATTTTAACATAGGAGATATAGAAGTCATAGGAAGAAAAGTAGATTTATTTCATTTTTACATTTAGAAACCATTTGTGATCCTCAAAAACTATTTTGTTGTACATTCTTTCTCATAAACATAAATTTCATCAAAACAATTGAAAACTTGAGAGAAGATAGTGTGATACAGTAGATGGATATAGGAGTCAAACAGACCTGGATTTGAATTTTATCTTCCCCAGTTCCCAGCAACTCTTAACAAGTATAGGTTAGGTTACATGATATGTAGCAGCCGGGTTTATTTCTCACTCACATTGATGTCTTCTTGTCTTCTTAGGTTGACTATGGTTCTGCTCCATTTTTTCTTTATTCCAGAACTCAAATTGAAGAAGTTCATCTCATGTTCTTGAGAACATTGTTGGCCTCATGGGAGAAGGAAAAAGAGAGATAATGTGATATTTATTCATGCTCATTGGTCTATAGAAGGCACATAGTCATGCCAGGGTCAATGGGTGAGGACTGTTTATCCTTCATGTAGGGAGAAGCCCATCCAGAAATGGCAGAGAATACTTGACATTTAATCTACTTCCATTAATTTAGTAAGGTTGCTTCTTCAAACTTCAACCTCCTTAAACTGTAAAACACAGCTAATACTCCCTGACTCATAAGGTCATAAGACCTTAAAAAAGCAGTCCCAGTATCAGATGTAAATGATCTCATATTGAATAAATTCTGAACAAAGCTAGCTCTTTTTTGAAATTCCTTTGTAATGTCTGTGGCTATGGAAAAGCGCTGATTTGCATTACTGTGAACTTCAAAGTTCGGAAATTAACTAGATGCTTAATCTTAATAAATCATAATTTCATAACAACTGTTTGTTCACTATCAGTCTTACTAGGTGCCTTGCAAATCATTAATCTGAATTTTCTTTAAAATTTTACCAACCTCTGGAGGAAACTAATATCAATGATTGAGTACAAAATATAATAGTGTTTTCATTAAGTTTCACAAATGAGACTATGGGAGGAGACAGAGTAATATTATCCATATTTATAGTTAAAAATAGTTCAGTAAAAAAATTTTAAAGAATTTTTTAATTCATCCATTAACAAAGTTTTTTCTTTTTTCTTTCTTCTGATTATTAAGCAGTAGTATGTGTGTATTATAGAAAGCTAAAAATTAAAGGATTTAAAACAAAAATAACTGTGCACAAATAATAAAAAATAACAAAAATACAGAAATGATTTGAAACAACGATAACCACACACAATCTCGTTCTAAGAATACATATAGATATATATATATATACATATATACATACATATAATACATATGTATGTGTGTGCATATATATATATATGTATATATAATGCATATGTGTAAAATATAGCACAATTGGGATCATAGTGCATATAAGTTTCTTTTCATACTTGGTTTCTTTTTATTTTTTTTTGCGGTACCGGGGATTGAACGCAGGGGCGTACTACCTCCGCGCTACACCTCCGGCCCTATTTTTTATACTTTATTTTGAAACCAGGTCTCACGAAGTTGCAGAGGGCCTCACTAAGTAGAGAGAGAGAGAGAAAGAGACAGGGGGAGAGAGAGAGAGAGAGAGAGAGAGAGAGAGAGAGGCTGGCCGCGAACCCGGATCCTCCGGTCTCCGCCTCCCAAAATACTGGGATTACAAGCGTGCGCCACCATGCCCAGCCACAATGGCTTCTTTTTAAAATTATTTGCTACATATTACTAGTTTGTTTTTCAGAAAGTGTTGACAAATTTTAATAAATATTTTGGATTTCTTATCACATGTACAGTACTGGTGGAGTGGGACTGGGAGTAGGTAAGGATGAGAAGTTGGAAGATGTAATATAGACATGAATAAGAACTTAAAAAAGATTTGGCCTAGGGACGAAAAAAGGATTAGAAACAAAGAATAAGTGCCATTGTGGGAAGAATGGAGTGTAGGCTAAAGCAAAGGACAGCCAAGGTCAAATTACCAAATGATAATAGTGGCATTTGAAATTCTAGCACAGAGGAATAACAATTTTATGTTGTAGTTGGTTTGGTAGGCAGGTAACAGGCTAGTTAGCGGGGATAGGCATGTGTGAGCCTTCCCCAAGGTCACAGAGCTAGTTAATGACCTGTGACTTGGGTCTTCCCATCCCATTGTCAGTGCCCATTGCGCCATACCACACTGCCTCTCAAGACAAGGCATGTGTATATACCTCAAACAGTCAAATTACACCACCAGTGTGGTGCAAGAGGTGACGAGATGCAAGAGGTAGACATGCTTCCCGAGGCAGTGCTTCTCCACCCAGACTCAGACTTAGACCAGGTGGATTTCAAAACAATTACTGAAAATTTGCTCTTTCTCAGTCCCTGTGACCGCCTGTAAATTGACTCACTGTCTTTTGCTGAAAATACCTCTGACCTAATCCTCCACATGGGGATTCTAACAGGCCATTCACAAAACTGATATTCTCTGCCCCCCAACATGTATTTGGATGTCCCTTGTCATGTTCTTGAACTTGCTCAGAATTTATTTTATTTGTGGTACTGGGGATTGAACCCAGGGGCATTCTATCTCCAAACTTCACCCCCAGCCCTTTTTGTTCTTTTAATTTTGAAATAAGGTCTTGCTAAATTGCTAAGGCTGGCCTCAAACCTGCGTTCCTCCTGTCTCAGCCTCTCAAGTATTGGGATTACAGGTGTGTACCATCATGTCTGGCTGGCCCTTATTAATTTTAAAAATGACTGAGTAGTATTTTGTACCAGTACTTTAGTATTCTGCAAGTAAAGCTGTGAACATAAAAGCAGGGATTTATTCATAGGTGTTTACATTTTAGTGAGAGGAGACAGACACAAATTAAGTTAATGAACATCATAATTTCGGGTAGTGATACATGTTACAATAAGGTGAAGCAGGCGATTTGATAGTGAAGGGGATGGGCTATATTTAGGTTGATGGATGATGGGAAAGGACTCCTTGAGAAGATGTCCTTAAGTCAAGACTGGAACAGTGAGAAGGAACCAACCTTATGAAGACCAAGGAAGAGTAGTCTATACAGAAGGAGCACCAAGTATAAAGACTCTGAATCTGGACAGAGGGATGTTCCTGTTGTGTTCAACAAGAAGCAATAAGGCCTGTGTGGCTGGAAGGTAGCTAGGGGAAAAGGATGAAAGATGGTTTTTAAGAATACAGAAGCCAGGTCCTGTGGGATCAGGTAGGCTACAGCAAGGCATTTCAATTTGACATGCACTTCAATAGGAAGATAGTGGAATGCTATGAATATGAATATGCTTCACAATGAATATGTTTATTTTAAAACTAATAATAATATAGTAATAATACCAACAATTCAAAGATAGTGAAAAGTGGTTTGGGTCTTCTCTTCCCAGTCCTCATCCTCCTCCAAGTGAGATGAGATATTAACCAAAGAGATCAAAGTGCCAGAGGAGAATAATGGTACCCAAGGAGATGAATTTGGGCCTGCAAGGGGCTAGTTTTGCCAATCACCAAAAGAGGGAAATCTGGAGCAGGAGCAAGCTGCTGGGTAGGATTATGGAGATAATGGATTCATTTTTGAACATTTTAGGAGGGAGTTGTCTACTGAGCATCCTGGTAGATTTTTCAGCAGGCCTTTGGTAGGACAGTCTGAAATTATAAGGAAGAACTTGAGATAGAACTATAGATTTGGGAGTCCTAAACATACACAGTGCTCCACATATACTTTTTTGTAGGCTGTGGATTAAATGTGGTAAAAAATATCAATAGTGTATTTATTGAAGAAGTAAAATCTGCATGACACAATATTTTAGGAGACATTTATTATCAGGACTACAGGAACCCATAGAGTACATAGTAGTTACTAAACATGGGAACCTCTCTTCCTTCCCAATTGGACACGAGGCAATAATGCTGCTATGGGAGACGTGCCATTCTGTTGGAAGGAGCTCAAATCGCAAATCACGTTTTTGGAGGACAAGGAGTTGTCCTTAAAAAAACAGTGAATATTTTGAATGTGAATTTAGATATAGGATGCTAGGAAAATAAAACATTATGAGGTAGAGAGAAGGAAAATAATAGTAATAGGGAAGGGCAGGGATTAACCAGAAAAAACTGAGCTCATCCATGGAGATGAGCCTTGTGATACTGACAGCTAGCTGTGCCATTTAGAAGGGGAAGAGGAGAAATTGCTCACAGTGAAGTAGGTGATGTGTTGTCTTTGTTTTGTTATTTGTAAAAAAGGAGAGCACAGCTATAATGGATAGTAATATAATAGAGACAATGTGATAAAGACAGCTCTAAAGCCTTTTGAATAATTTTCCCTTAAGTAAATAATATATATGATGCCACCTCTCTAATCCATTGTACTTAAATTAAATTTTATACTTTTAAATGAATGATAAATATGTCTCTATCACAAATAAAGTTTACAGAATAATTAGCTTTAAATAATTTTGTGCTCTATTTGCCTACTTATGTTCTCTGTGCAACTTTGGATTAAGTGTGATTTCCTTACTCCTTTTATGATAGCTAAAGTAGACAATGAATATTAATCATAGTTATGAAAATGAATAGGATTTCCCAGGATAACCCTATATAGTAGTAGTTCTTAGTCATGGCTATGTACTGGAATCACGAGTGTGAGATTTATTTTATTTCACTTTATTAATGTTTGAATTCACATCAGATCAACTGACTCAAAATCTCTGGAAGTGGGGATCAGATACCAATAATTTTAAAAGTTCCCTGAGATAATTCCAGTATGAAAATAGGGTTGGAAACCTGTACACTAAGGATAGAAGAGAATTGAAGACATGATCCTAAGGAATGACCTGGAAGAGAGGAAGAAAGGACCCAATGGGACCTGAAACAGAATGATCAGAAAGATAGAAGAAAAAGAAAAAAAAAAGGATAGGATTCTTGAATTCAGGAGAGAGAAAACCTGGAAAATAGTCAATAGTGTTAAATTCTAAAATCAAGAAAGGCAAGAACTAAACCACCTTCTGGAAGTCATTGGTATCATTTCCTGAGTCATTCCAGTGGAGGTTGATTTGGAGTGAGTTAACCCAAGTATAAAAGTAAAGAAATTGGAGATAGTATGTACTTCTTTTTCATGTAGCATGTAAATGGATACAAATATGAGACCCTAGATGAATGGGAGTGAAAGTACTCAAGGGAAGGTTTCTTTTCTTCTTTCTTTCTTTCTTTCTTTCTTTCTTTCTTTCTCTCTCTCTCTCTCTCTCTTTCTTTCTTTCTTTTAAAATATGTACACCCTTGAGCGTGCTCAGAAGCTAAGAGAAAAGAACTGGTAGAAAGTAAATAGATGAAGATACAGGAATGAAAAGGAAGAATAGCAAAGTCCTGAGGATAATATTATATATTATATAACATGATATGTATATCATATATATACATATACATATATACATACATATATGTTATATATGTTACATATACATATAACATGATAAGCTTTTGCTAGAAGAAGAAATCATTCATCCACAAAAATATAAAATAATAAATTTATCGGGGGCAAGGGAAGTATTATTTTATGGGATATGAGGTTGAATAACCTTTATTTTCTTTGTGAATTAGAAGGGAAATCTCTGTTGTGAGGAAGAAAAATGTTGGTGGGGTTGGTGACTTGAGGAGAGAGGAAATATTTTGGAAAGATTGTAATGCACGGTGCAAGATGTCGTTTACTGGGGTCAAATGGTGCCATGTTCGGGTGACTTTAGCAATCTAGGGATAGTAGTGGAGATGATTAATGGTTGGATTGACTGAGGGTTGGAATTTTGCTGGGTGCCTGGTTTTGAACAAGAAGGCTGATAATGCCAACATTTTCTCTTTTTTTTGCTCTACTGGGGGTTGAACCCAGGGGGCATTCTACCTCTGACCTACACCCCCAGCCCTATTTATTTTTATTTATTTTGAAACAGGGTCTCACTAAGTTGCAGAGGGGCTCACTAAGTAGCTGAGGCTGGCCGAGAACCCCGATCCTCCAGTCTCAACCTCCCAAGTACTGGGATTACAAGCGTGCGCCACCATGCCCGGCTCAACATTTTATTTTCTAAGGAATGAATCATATCATACAGGTTGTATAGAAAAGGAAACAAAAAAGTGCCTAATAGGTGAAGGATTTAAGGAAGCGGCACAAAAGATGAAACAGAAGAGCATTTTTTCATGGAAATAAGAGGGTGAGAGCTAGGAATATAGAGAAGATTCTAGTCAGAGAGCAAGATGTTGAAGTTAGAAAGTTGTAGAGTAGTGTTTTAGTTTTCTTGTGCTGTCATAATAAAATACCACCAACTAGGTGCCTTAAACAAAAACAATTTTTTTTTCCAAATATCTGGAGGCTGGGAAATCCAGGGTCAAGGTGCTGGCTAATTTGGTTCCTGGTGAGGGCTGTCTTCCCAGAATGGCTGCCTTCTTACTGTGTCCCACGTGGCAGAGAGAGAGTGAGCGAGTGAGCACTCTGGTGTCTTTTTTTTTCTTATATGGGCACCAACACTATCTGATTAGGGCCCCACCCTCATGACTTCATTTAACCTTTTCACCTTCTCACAGGCCCTATCTCCAAAACAGGAATGCTGAGGATTAGGGCAAATAACATGAATTTTTTTAGGGGGCACAATCTCTCAATCTATAACATTCCATTCCCGCTCCCCTAAAATTTGTGTCCTTCTCTTGTGCAAATACACTTATTCCACTCATTCCATTTCCATAGTCTCCAAAGTCTTCTCATTCCAGCATCAATAGTAAAGTCGAAAGTCCAAAGTCTCATCTAAATATCCTCAATCAAATATCAATGATATCTCAGGAACAACTCAGCCTGAGACAAAATTTCTTTCCAGATATGAACCTGTGAAACCAGGCAACTTATGTGCTTCTAAAATACAACGGTGGCTGGGCATCTGGATAGACATCTGGTGGTGCACACTTGTAATCCCAGTACTTGGGAGGCTGAGACAGGAGGATCGCAGGTTCACAGCCAGCCTCAGCAAATTAGTGAGGCCCTCCACAACTTAGTGAGACCCTGCTTCAAAATAAAGAATAAAAAATAGGGCTGGGGGTGTAGCTCGGAGGTAGAATGTCCCTGGGTTCAATCCCCAGTACCACCAAGAAAAAAAAAAAAAGAAATAGGAAAGAAGGAAGGTATATTAGGTCCCAGGCAAGTCCAAAACCTAGCACTAATTCCATTAGATCTTAAGCCTCAGGAATAGTCCTCTTTGGCCTGTGTCCTGTCTTCCATGCCCACTGGAGTGGCATTGTCATCCCTAAGTCTTCATGGAGTGGCTCTGCCCTGATGACTCTCTGTGAGGCCCTACCCCTGGCATGAAATGTGTCATACTCAAAGTTTGACTGTAAGGGGGGCAATGTAACAATATATGTATTTCTTCAATCCTTTTTACATCCACAATTAGGTCACTCAGGGATCTTCTTTGGAAACTGCTTGAAACCCTGATATCCTCCAGGGCCCAAGCTCTCAGTGGAGGCAGCTTCCACTTGTTCCCTCCTGCTCCGACCCCACACTCTAGAGATTTGCCACGCTCTAGCTAAGTCCCTTCAAATTTCCTGGTGGACTCTCATCTCCCCGCAGTAAGGTTGACAGGAAAGACATGGTTCAGAATTGACTCCAAGGTTCCCTCCGCAGCTCCTGACCTTGGGGTCGTGCATTCTAATTATCAGCTTCTGCTCACAAGGCCCTCACCTTCCTCCTATCACCGCAGGAAGAGATTGCAACAGCGGGGCCTCCAGGATGCTCCCCCCTCCTAAGATGACTCAGACTGTTTCACAGAGGAGACTGGTGACGCAGGAAGAAGGCCCTCAACTTCCTGTCCCTCACCCTAAAATGCATTTGCATTTTTGTTCACCCAGTGCGTTTCCTCCCTCCCCCACCCGGGAGAAGGGGTGTCCTCTCTGTTTAAGGCCAAATCCTTTCCTACATCCTCTTGGCCCACTCCATTCTGTTCCTCCTGAAAGTCCTGCTGCATTGATCACTTTCTCCTCTTATATTATTCAATTTTTATTTCAAAGCCTCTTTTCTCTCAGCAGATAAACTCTTCCATCTTACAACAAAATAAAACTACCATGGCTGAGCCTCCTCCTTTTCTGGTGGCGTCTGTTCTCTCCCCTTCCTCTCAGTGTCTAGCTTCATTACCCGTATCCTCTGCCCATCACCCTAAGTCTTCCCTAATTCACGATTCTCTGTTCTAAGCTGGCTGCTGCCTGTGTGATCCTGGGAATTTGTCTCACTGAAGTCACTCATCAACTCCTTGCTGCTATTTTGGGTAAACACTCTTCAGTCAGTCTTACTTGTCCCTCAAACTGTCCCTTTTTTTATTTTTTTTGCGGTACCGGGAATTGAACCCAGGGGTGTTCTACCTCCGCGCTACACCCCCGGCCCTATTTTTTTTTATACTTTATTTTGAAACCGGGTCTCATGAAGTTGTGGAGGGCCTCACTAAGTAGAGAGAGAGAGAGAGAGAGAGAGAGAGAGAGAGAGAGACAGGGAGAAAGAGAGAGAGAGAGAGAGAGAGAGAGAGCTGTGCTGGCCGCGAACCCGGATCCTCCGGTCTCCGCCTCCCAAAGTACTGGGATTACAAGCGTGCACCACCATGCCTGGCCTGGGATTCCTTTTAACATCTGCCATCATGCCCTCCAGTACTGTGGACACTAAATGTCTCTGGCTGCTGGCAAGGGAAAAGGGAGCAGGTGTTTACTTCTTGCTCTCCGCGTATAAGTATGTCTGTGATAGGCAGACATCAGTTGGCTGCAGCTCCTAGTTAGCCCCATTTGGAATTGTCAGTTGGCGATCGGTGGGAAATATGGAGATTCCTTTAATATAATTTATCATTTTAGAGTTGAGGAAACATTTATAGAGATATTAAGTGACTTGGCAAGTTCACACACAGTTCTGGGAAGACGCGGAAATAGAACTCACATCTCATGAGATTTCATCAAATGCTTTCCTCAGTTCAAAAAAAGCTCCCTCTAATCAGACTTTGTTCTAATTTTCCAATCTTGTTTTCTATAATTTTACTTTAAATATATTGTTAAATTTTCCTCAGAACCCTGGGCATTTGACAATATAGTATACATCAGTTGTAATGCCTACCCAGAGACCTCTTTTCCTTGTTTTGCAACCTCATTGAATTTTCACTCCTAAGCTAGTGATTCTTTACTTTTGCCTGGTTTTGAGTGGGGTTTGTCCCAGTCCCTGGCTTGTGGAACAGGACGTCTGAAGATGGGTTCAGGGGGAGCAGGGACTCATCCAGGCCAGGGAGGGCCAGGCAGGCCACTTTGTTTTAAACTGCTGGAAAAGAGCCACTTTCTCCACCAGGATGCTCCAGAGAAGGAGCTAGTCTATTGCTGGTGGTGGCCAGACCCAGCAGCAGCTGAGAAGACCTTGCCCAAGACTAAAGTTACCACAGGAGGTAAAGTCACATGGAGAGAAGATGCTGATGTGTCTGCTGTCATTACTAGGCAATCTGGATCTAGTTAAGTGGTTTACAGAACAATTCCTGGATTAATATGGTCCTGATTAATTAAGTCAGTTAGTATAGTCAATAAATTAATTGACTATTGGCTTAAGCCAGTTCTATGGGCTTTTCTTATTTATGGATGACAGAGGTCTTTGGTAAAATACTGGGTTCTGTCATCTTGCTGCCCCTCTGTCATCATACTCTGATACCAATCCTATTTCCTCTTGGAAAGCTATTTATTAGAAAACACCTGAGTTACCTGGGTTGTTATGTTTTTTGTTCACACAAACAATTTGCCTGGTTATCTAAAACCTTCCCTGATGTCCATCAGGTTAAGCATGTGGGAAATTGTTTCATAACTGCTAACATTTTAGCCTAGAACCCTGGAATCTTATTGAATAAAGATCTTGTTTTTGTGGAGTTCAAATTTTTTTTTTCTTTTATGGTTCTGGGGATTGAACCCAGGTGCATTTTACCTCCAAGTTACACCTTAATCCCTTTTCATTTTTTATGTTAAAACAGGATCTCACTAAATTGCTGAGGGTCTCACTAAACTGCTGAGGCTGGCCTCTAACCTGTGATCCTCCTGTCTCAGCCTCCCAAGTACTGGGATTACAGACATATGCCACCACAGCTGGCAATTGTTTTTATGCAGGAAAATATAATTTTTAAAATGAAGTATGAAAGACTAAGCATGTAAATTATTCTGTGGGTTAAAAGGTGGCAAGTGATATATTTTTAACAAAACATAAAAGGAAGGCCCCAGTCTCCATGCTGGTCCCCACAGCCCTAGCCTGTAGTGAACCTGGGGTCCCGACCCACTCCATTAAACCCAGGGCCCAGACCTTCTACAATATATCCTGGTGCCGGTCTCCCCCTGTGGACCTAATATCCAAGTCAGGGCAAGACAGTGAGAAGGCACAATATCTCATCGTGCTACTCAGAATGGCATGCAACTTTAAAGTTAAGGATTTCTACTTTATTTATTATTTTTTTTGTGGTATTGGGGATTGAACCCAGGGGCATTCTACCTCTGAGCTATACCCCCAGCCCTATTTTATTTTTATTTTGAAACAGGGTCTCACTAGGTTGATGAGAGTCTCACTACTTGCTAAGGCTGTCCTCGAACCTGTGCTCCTCCTGTCTCAGCCTCCCGAGTACTGCAATTACAAGTGTGCGCCACCACACCTGGCTGGATTTATTTATGGAATTTTTCAATCAATATATTTGACTAGCCTTTGACTCTTGGTAAGTGAAAACACAGAAAGCAAAACTTTAGGTAAGGGGGGGGACCACTGTAGCTTCATAAAAATAAAGGAAAAATATCCTATTAAGGGTTAAGAGGCATTAAAGAAATAAAATGAGTTTGTATACATGAAAATGATTTTAAAAACTAAAATATATACATGAGGGGACAAATATAAACGGAACATGTTTGTAAACAGAAGGGCATGTATATATGGGGGGAGCAGGTATTCAATTTTAAGTTTGAGAGAACTATTGGATCTTTAAGTGGGAATGTCAGTAGTTGGGTAGTATGGAATTCAGGGGTGATGTTGAAGCAACAGACATAAATTTGCAAGTTTGTGATGTCATTTAAAGGCATGAGATTGAAGGGACTATTGAAGAACAATAGAAAAGAACACCACTTGAAGTCTGAGGCTCTCTTGCACTCAATGCTCAGGGAGAAGAGAAACCAGCAAAAGAGATTGAAAAAGAGTGACTGATGAGGTAGGAGATACACTGTCAAAGAAGAGACAGTGACCAACCTTGTCAAATTGGTGGATGAGCCAAACACATGAAGACTGAAAATTGGCAGCTTGATTTAGCAATGCAGATTATTAGTGACCTTGTCAAAAGTAGTTTCTACAATGTGTGTGGGTAAAAATCTTGGCACCAGTTTGTCAATCCAGCACATTAAAAAAATATTTGCTGAGCATCTGCTTTGTGCCAGGTACTGGGGATTTGAGATGAATAAGAAAGACATTGTCTCTGACCTATTAGAGTTTAGAATATTTTACTCTAATAATGGCTATAACTTTATGAAGGGATAAACTTCAAAACAGATGCTATGTGTGTGCATACCCATGTACACACTTGAAGGAATGAAGAAAGAAAAATATAGGCCAAAGGATATTTACCATGAGGACCATAGGATGCACTAGAACAGGCTCTGCCTCTACGAAATGGGACTTGTTAAATGCTATTTATCGTATGAACTGAAGCATCTGGCATCTTTAAAAAGGGATTACTGGCTTTATTTTTGTTTTTATTTGGGGAAGTATTTGACTAGGTGCCATAATTTGATTTTAATCTGATTTTATCTCTGCCATGCTTAGATAGTTTAATTGCTGGTTTGATCAGACACCTAGAATAGGAATTTTTGGAAAAATACCATGCTGCACTCTTGCAGGCAGAATTGTTTCCATGGATTCTCTCCTGAATACAAATGGTTATTCACAGCCCTCCAGGGACCAAGACTTGCAAAACAGTACTTTGTTCATCTAAATATTGTTTGTTAGAAATCATGTAAAGCAATATCTGAAGCTTAATATTTTCTTGGATAAGTTTTGGCATGAAGTCCCAAGCAAATTATAACTGAAACGAATTTATGTAGTAGATACTCTAGTGTACATTTCATTGTAATCTGGTCCTTAAATGTTAAATGTTCTACAATTTTCAATAGCAAATCAGTAAATAATAATAAAATGTTAGTAGGCTTTTAAGTTATTTCTGTATAGATAAGAGGGCTCTTATAAAGTACAGAGAAACTTTACTCCTGCAAATGCATTGAAAGTGCACGAATATTTTAAGTTTTCTTCTTGAAACAAGTAATTATATAAAGACACTATTAATAACCTATAAACAAACACCCTTAGGCTATGAGAATTCACTCTGTGAAAAGCTCATATATTTTGTTAGCTCAGGTAATGAGGTCATCCTGCATCAGCATTGGCACAGTCCATTTTGAACACAGCCTACGAATATTATTTTTTTTCAAATATTATTAATAAGCACATAAATATGACTTATTACCACACTCCAATAATCTAAAAAAAATAATTTGTACCCCAAACATGGACATTTCAATAAAAAGATTCCCTCACTGGCAACTTTTATTAGGAAATGGGTGAATACATGAGAGAGAATGCCACTACTGTTCTTACACACACACACACACACACACACACACACACACACACACACACACACAGCTAAATATTTTGAAAACCAGTTGTGGTCAAAGTGATTAATTTCATTAACTAACATATCTAGAATAAAATTAAAGCCCCATGTAGTAATACACAAAAATTAGTTGATAACATCAGAAAGCCCTGATGAACTTCATGGCCCGATATTAGCTCACAGGGCTTGAAATAACCAGAGACATGGCCGCGCGCAGTCCATATGTTAGTCATTTTTTTTTTTTTAGTTTTCAGTAATTTAGACCATAGATTAGTGGCTAGAATCAATGTCTTAGGTTTTGTTTTGTTTTTGTAGTCCATTGATTTTTCTATTGAGATTTTTTTTTCTTTAGTCTTGAAATGAAGAAAAGTTTTCAGGAGTACCAGACATAATTTGAGCTCATTTCTGTCTCTATACATACTTCTAATCTAGACAGTTTATTAGCTAATGAGATATAACATTTTTCCATTTGTCAAGATGATATTTTTGAGAAAAAATCACAGAAATATCATCCCCCCCTCCCTTTGCATCAGTGTGATCATTAATTCATGCTTGGCAGGGTGTTTTGCAATGTCGGACAGTGTCTCAGGATGGGACGTTGGCTCTGTGCTCACTCCATGGGCTTCGCCTAGATGGAAAGATGGGTGTAAGTCGGGATTGGAAGAGGACTTTTCATTATTTACATGGGAGAGAACAGTTTTCTCTGGTTCCATTTGACTTCTTAGAAAGGATGACATATTCTCTTTTGATAAGAAACACTGAGAGAGTAGTTTCCAAGTTTGATTTCTCAGAATCAAGGCGTTTCCATAAAGTGTGTGTGTGGTGGGAGCGGGGAAGAGCAGGCTCTGATGTGCATTCTGGCAACTTCTTAATTTCAAACAAAGTCACTCTGTTTTTAAATAGTACATGTGAAAACAGCAGCATAAAATGAATTTGCCACTTGAAAAATCAGTTTGACACCTGGAGAGAAAAGTCTTATTAAATGAAAAGAACAGAATGGTGAGGAAAGGGAACTGAATCTAGATGTAGTAGAATCTGCCAAGGGCTCCCCAGATCCATTCTTCCTTTTTTTCTTTTTAGTAATGGATCCTTGTTCTGCAGGCTCTCCTTCCATTTCAGCTCATCACAGGCCATCCAATTAAAAGCCATCTCTCCCACCTAACTTTCAGTTAGCTCTGAATCATGTGACTAAGTCCTGGCCAATGAGCTATGAGCAGAAGTGATATGTGTATATTTTATGTTCATTTTACTAAAAGGAAACTGCCCTCCATCCTCATGTGTGTGTGTGTGGGGGGGGTACTGGGCATTGAATCCAAGAGCATTCTATTTCTGAACTATACACCCAACCCTGAGGCTGGAATCGAACCTGCGATCCTCCTGTCTCAGCCTCTCAAGTACTAGAATTACAGACGTGTGCCACAATGCCTGGCTTCTATTCTCCTTTTCCTCCCTGAAATGGGGGGCCACCTTTGTCTCTAAGATGAGAGCTCTGAATTAAGGATATTAGGACCCCCCTATCAGATCTTAATTGCTCTTTTTGTACTATTATGTGAATAAAAAATAAAGTTCTATGTTGTTGGGCACTGGATTTTGAAGCTTTATTTATTTATTTTTTAAATAATGGCTTAGCTTTTACCCACAAATAATGTAACAAAGACCATGCAAAGAGAACTGTGAGGTCAGTTTCATTAGCAAGGCTAATGACTGAATCCAACAGCCAATGTAATTGAGTTTAATCTCACGTTTAACTTGAAATAACATGGTGTAAAGGTATATCACACCAATCTGTGCTGTATAGGCTAAAACAGACATATTCCAGTCATTGCTGTCCTTATCATTTGAGATGTCACAGAAGTAGGTCAGAAATAAAAGCATAAACACAACTAAACAAAGAAGCATAGGCAGAAATTAAGATGTAGTGGTGGGACTGACTACAACGTATATGTCCAGTTATTAGTGCCTGCTGAAGGGGAGGTGTGGAATGAAGAACAATTTAGGAAAAATGGCAGTTGGGAGAATTTCTCTTGTTATTTATATTTTGTGCCTCTGCTGTATCTTTCCTATAAGCAGCTCAAAAGTCTTTATAAAACACCCACATTTATCTTACTGACCCCCCACCCCGGCACTTCACCTGTTCTGTGGCTTACTGGATATCCTACTGTGGTCTCTTATTCAAGGATTGCTCAACATTTATGACATAGCTGTCCTTGGATTTTTCTGCTGTCACCTCAAAGTGAGCACGTAAAATGTGAACTCCCTTTCTTTTCATAGAGGTGACTTGCTCTGTCTATTGTTTGCTTGCCAATGTTACATTTTTTTCCCATCTCTCTGAGATTTTCTTCAACTTTTTTGTCTCTTTCATTTGTCTAGCCAATATCAATGTGTCTTTTCTTTTCTTCTTTAAAATGGTTTTTAGCGTCAATCATTGCTCTCTTGTCTCATGGCCACCCTGTTAGTCCAAAAACAAAACATCATACCCTGGATCGAATCTCCTATTTGGTCCAAGTAACTTGGTCATAAACAAATTTTATTTTTTCTCTCATGTCAAGACCAGAGAAATTGCTCTAAAATCTCATGGCCACCCATTTTGTCCAAAAGCAAAAGATCACACCCTAGATAGAATCCAGTCTCATGTTTGGTCCAAGTAACATGGTCATAAACAAATTCCGTTTTTTTCTCCCATGTCAAGATAGAGAAATTACTCTAAAAATAGCTTTTTAACATTTCATTTTCTTCCTCAACAACACACAATACCTGGCTCCTATTTGCTGATTGTCTGTGGCTCACATTTACCCATGCTGCCAGACCTTCCATACTATGACTCTAATGACTTGCGGTCTGGGGTAATGGTTAAGGAGACAGGCTTTGGTGTCCTATAGATCTGACTTTAAATTCCATCTTCACTACATACAGGCTCATTGTAAGATCATTTTAAGTCTTATTATTCATGAAATGCTAGCAATGCCCCTCCCCATGGCTTATGGAGACATATGAAGTGGAGTAGTATCTGTACGATGTATAGAGTAGTGCACAGCATGCAGAAGACACTCAGGACATGTACTTAGTGTTCTTTTCCATCCAGTTTCCATCCTTTGATTAGGATCTTCATTCACGTGAGCAGTATCCTCTCTGTTCTTTGCTTGGCACTTCTAGAGTCATTTATTCTTTAATTCCCAGTTGAAGCCCAGTTTTGCCACAATTTTGTTTTTTTTTTTTTAAATCAGTAGATAGCTTCAGAGTGAAAGTGGCTTTTAGTTCTGGCCTTATTTCTCTGGGATCTTGTCTACTAAGTTTTCATCAGTAATTCCTCAGCATCTTGTTATCTCTTTGATGCTTTTGAAAAGAAATTATTATTATTTTATTATTATTATTATTATTATCTAAAATATTTTGCCCGTGTTCTTTTGCTTATTTTCAACAGGAATGTGAGTCTAAATTCCTTAGATTGTCCTTGATAGAAGGGAGTTTATCATTGCATTTTGCAGATGCAGAAATTGAAATTCAAAGAAAGATGTTCATCCAGTAGAACAGAATGTAAATCCAATGTGATCTTGTTCTAACTTTTTTCCTTATTTGACCTTGTTATAAAGACTAAAAATGAATTTGGTGAAATTTGACTAGAAGGTTAAGATATGGAATAAAAATGGTAGGAATCAATTTTGTATTTGCCTTCTTAGTTATCTGCTTTTCCCTTGTTTAGCCTTGGTTCACTTCTTTCCCTCCTCTAGCAACATTTAGTAAAGAGATAAAAGAAAGATTAGTGAAGGTTGCTGGTTGTGGACTTTATACATCATGCATCAAAGAAAACTGTATTTTTTTTATCATGCACCCAGGTGGTAAAATTATGGAATTTATCTCCAAAGGAGCACTTAACCAATGTGATCTCATTAATCCTCACAACACGATCTTGATGTCTTTATTTTATAATGGTTGCAATTTACCAGTAGGAAGTAAATTACTTGACTAGAATCTTTATTTTTAAAATTCTACTTTTTGGATCCCCTGACTGTTGTGCACACGCCTGGGCTGTCTCTTCATATTGAAAATGTAATATATGTACATTAGTTTGCCAGGGCTGTCATAACAAAACACTACAGACAGGGTGGCATAAACAAGAGAAATTTGTTTTTTCACAGTTCTGGATGCTGGAGGTCAAAGAGCAAGGCGTTGGCAGTTTGGTTTCTTCTAAGGCCTCTCTTTGGCTTACAGATGGTTACCTTCTGGACAGCATCCTTATAGGGTCATTCCTCTGTGTGGCCTGTGTGCTATTCTCCTCTTCTTATAAGGACCAGTCTTATTGGATTAGGACCCATTTAATTTAGTCAGCTCTTTCAAGGTCAAATACTGAAAGACTGGGGGTTAGGGTTTCAGCGTATGAATTTTAGGGGAATATAATTCTTGCCATAACAGTGTGGCATTTAAAAGTATGACTTTATGTGAATGCTCTCTAAGACCATGTTATAAAGGAATGGTAAAAGGATGGTGTCAAAGGAATGTTTTAAAGGAACAGGGTTAGGATGGAGATAAAAGGGGTGGGCATTTCTCCTAGTGTGATACAAAATGAAATATAAAAATGGAGCAATTCACCCATAAAGGCAAACCAATACCACAACATTATCTTTTAATAAATAGAAAAAATTGTGATAAGAATCTTTTACTTCATTTATGTAAACAGTTATCCCCATTGTACACTATCACTTTTCAGTAACAAATAAGTAGCTGAATTGTAAGCTGTTATATACTTGTGTGTACTATGCTTTGAAAATAATTAGATATTTTAATAATATTGCTCATGACTATACCAAGGAAAATAGATGTTCAATCAAAGATTGACAGGATGCACCTGAGGACAGTTTTTCATACTCCTAAAAAGGATAAATAAAAATATTTCTCTCAAAGCTTAAAAATCACATATCCCCATGTTCAAACTTTGCTTATATACTTAGAATTTATATATCAGAAATAATGTATATCAGAGTTGAGTTGGACCTTTATCCATGACTTCCCTGAGCTTTTGATAGGAAAGCTCACATATACAAAGCATGCAGAAATAGGAGGCTCACGTTGCCTTTTTACCCCATTCTTGTATTTGGAGAGTAAATTTTTTGTTAGGAAGGTGTTATGGTTTGAGTTTGGAGTATCCCCCCAAAGCTCACATATTGGAACATGTCCACAATGCAACAATATTCAGAGGTGAAATAATTGAATCGGGGCTCTAAATTTATGAGTGGATAAATCCACTGAAGGATTAATAATTTGAATGGGTTTTCTGGGTGGTTAGTTAGGCAGGTGGGATGTGGTTGGAGGAGGTAGGTCACTGGTGGTGTGGCCTTGGTGTCCCTTGATCACAGGGACAGAAAAAGCAGACTAGAACAGAAATCTAGGAAGATCACAATAGAACAATATATTAACTTCATCATGCTTATGCAGGAAGAAAAATGACGGCCCAACTAGGTGAAAGCAACTAACAAAGTCTGAAAATTCAATATAAGGAAAAAACTAGGATAGCATGAAACATAATCGCCAAACATCTTCTACCTGCAGAGTCCAAGAAGTCATATGCTTTCCAGTATGGGTGGGAGTGATGAACTAGTAGGCCAGGGCGAGGCCTCTTGGAGAGACAGAGGATTAAGTAGCAGGTTACAGTGATTCAAGATCACACTGTCATTTTACCAGGCAATTTTTTTCTGTTGTTTCTGTTGCCAGGACTATGAGACATTTCAAATTCTCAGGGATGTTTCTGTTGCTACAGGACATTTCACAATTGAGATAAAGAACCTTCCAATGTCTACCCAAAGAAGCACACCTGGGGAAAAGATGACTTCATGTCAAGACAAGGGTTTGGAAATAAGCTGAAATCACTTTATATTTGCATATTAATGAGGGAGAGCAGGTGAACATTAACAAATGGAAGCACAGAAGGCAGCTGGCAAGATCACTAGGTGCTACCCAGGACCTGAGCAATTTGCTATTAAGTACAAGTGAATGAAGTGGTACATTAGTTTCTACCAGACACCAATGATCCCAGGAAGCCAAGAGCTAGAAGTACTCATTTCCTTCCCTTTTTATAATATCCTATTTCAGCTGGCATTATCATAGTAATCAGTGATGGGGTAATTAAAGGGAGGCATTATTAATTTCAGTATAAAATAGTTTAACAGTAACTTGTTACTAAGATACTCAGAAATATTTTTATTTTAATGTAACTTTGTGTTAAAAAAATTATAGTTTTTGGTACTGGGGTCTGAACCCAGGGACATTCTACCTCTGAATTATACCCCAGCCCTTTTTATTTTTTATTTTGAAACAGGGTCTTGCTAAGTTGCTGAGGCTGGCCTTGAATCTGCTATCCTCCTGTCTCAGCCTCCCAATTACTGGGATTACAGGCATGCACCACCATTCCTGGCTGTATTGCCCTTGTTCCCATGGTCTGGATTCTGGCCTCCCTCTCTCCTAGCAAGAACCCTTAGCAGAGAGCTGGGAGCCCATGAAGGGAGACCCTGGGCAAGGAGGGGCACTGTGGAAGGGGAAGGCCTTCAGCTCCTTTCAGTCGACTTCCTGCAAGTCAACATGGGAGAAGTGTGACTCAGAGGCATAGTCAAGAGAAGATGAAGTGCTAAGACAGACATAGGCCACCATGGTGAAGTTCAATACTACTGATAGAAATTTAATCAATTATTCATTCTCTAATAAGAAAATGATGGGGATCTAGTATAAGGGAAAACTCGACATTCAGATAAAGACTTTAAAGGAATTTGGTGTTCGAATCAAGCAGAGTACAAAACTATTTCCCTTAACATTAAGAAAATGTAAAGGAAATTGCAGCAACAGAGGGTTGGTTAGCTCTGCCTTCCTGGGGCTGCCCACCTCACTCCCACCATCAAGGACTGCTCTCAGCCTTATTGAGCTTTTACAGGACATATATTAAAGAAGCAAAAAGTCTTTCTTTGATTACCTTTTTATGATGAAAAAGAGATAAAGTTTTACCCCCAGTTGTGCTTTTTAAAAGCTTACCTGTATTAATCACTGGTCTTTATGCTCATTAATTTAGTCGTTATATTTTTTTTCTCATCCTCTTCCTCCTCTTCCTTTGAAATAACCAAACCAAGAATTAGCCATATTGTGGTATTTATGGGAAAATTATAATTGATTACATAAGGATATTTTAGGCAGCTATTGTTTTATTATCTATTTTTATAAATTTTGGATAAATTTTATTTAAGAAAATGATCTCCAATTTTGAAGCGCCACAGTTTTAATTAGATACTGCAATTATTGTCTTAAGCTTAATATTTTTCTGGCATGGGGGAAGAAAACAAAATCTCTTTGTGTTGACACCTTATACACCTTATATTATATTTTGACAATACGTTTTCTCATATGTGAACCCTGACCTGATGGAGCTAATTTTAAGCAATTCAGTGTCTTGATTTCTGAGTTTCTTTTTCTTAAAGGGTTGATTTTAATGGCTGTGTTTAAATGATCTAAAGAAAAGGTTGGCAAACTACAGTCTGTTGGCCCAATCTGGCGTGTCTTGTTTGTGTACAGTTCAAGAATTAAATATGGCTTTTACATTTTAAAGTGTTGCAAGAAAAACAAACAAAGGAAAATTTGCTCAGAGACTGTATGTGGCCCACCAAGCCTTAAATATTTACTATTTATATTTTTATAGGAAAAGATTGCTGACCCGTGATCTTAAGGATTATATATTTTCATTTAATTCCTATTAATGCTTTCTCTTCTCTTTGCCCCTGTCCATGAACTTTCCAGAACTCATTGCTGTTTGATTGTCCAGCCCCTTGGTGAAGTATGGCTTCGGTTTACAAGCAAACAAACACACTAAATCATTACCCACAGGGAAAAAAAAACCTGTGGCTTTTCCTGGTTATTTCATGGCTTATAATAGCAGCATTTCAAATCCGGTCCCTTACTTTTATGCTAACTAGAATTCATCTACCCTGATCCTGTTTTTCCTTTGGTACTGTGGGTTGAATCCAGGGGCACTCTACTGCTGGGCTATACCACCAGCCCTTTTTATTTTTTGTTTTGGAATAGGGTCTCACTAAGTTGCTGAGAGACTCATTAAGTTGCTGAGGCTGGATGCGAACATGTGATCCTCCTGTCTCAGCCTCCCAAGTTAACCTATCCTGATATTGAATATAATCTTGTTCTCTGGAGCTGCAATTAATCTATACTGTTATTTAAGAATAATCCTCCTTAATGGGGGGAAGGGTGATGAAAAGCAAGAAAACTGGAGTTTGGAATACTGGTTAGTCCTCAAAATGCAGAAAGATACACTGGGAAAAAATCCTTTCATGTGAAAAAGAAGACATAACAGAAGCTCAGGACTTATCCAGCTGGGTTTTAAAATGGAGATGAAGAAGACAATTCCTGTGTTGGGGAATTATAATGTGCCACTTGTCTGGCTTTTTTTCTTAAGCAGAAATGGATATGTGAAAAACACAATTTTCTTCCTTCAAGAAAACAGAAAACCAATTTTCAATTGCTCTCTTTCTCCATTTTGCAACAAGTAGTGATTTACCTCTTACAGTCCAGAACACCAGCTCCTGCTGACACTTTGGCCCCAGATAGCTAAACTTTGCTGTACCATCCATGCAAGAAAATTCTTTCTCCTAATGGAAGGAAAATAGTGTAGCCTAGAGCTAATGCAGTAACTAGAGAAAATGAGATCTAGAGCAAGGCCATTGTGAAACAAACAAAAATAGATCAGATTAACACTGTCAATTATTATTAGACCTCTGCAGGTCTGTGAGGCTTTTTCTTGGGGTTTTCTGATAATGTCCTTGCTTCTTTTCCAAAAACTAAAAATAGTTTTATGTATTCCTATTATTAAGTATTAGGTTTTGATCGTGAATTGGTTATATGTCAGTTCATTCCATTTGCAGTGCTGCTAACTACCCAATTATGCTTTATTTGACATCAATCTTAATGTAGACAAGGGAAAAACAAAGGACTCAAGCAGTAGTTTTTACATAGACAGTTTGGGCAGGTTCCTTAAAAAATCCCTTAGGACTTTGTGGGAACATACAGCCAACCACAAAGCCATTCCTGGAATATTTCTTCTTCTCCAGCTCTGGAGGATTCTTGGTTGTCACATGGCCTTGGAGAAATGCATGGTCGAGTTTCCTTGCACTGGGGAGGGCTCCCTTCCCATGGTGCTGGACACGGCCCTATGCTGACCTTTGATAGAGGGCGACACCCACTTCCTGGCTGCCAGTGAACAACATCTTTGATCCTTCTTTTAAGAAAGCAAATCAGTCAAAGGAAGTTAAGAAGATGGGGAAATTGTAACAAAATAAAAATATAAATAAATTCTGTTAACTTCAAGAATACTATAAAGCTACAGATTCTGATCTATCCTATTTACTACCAGATAAACTTCTTGATGTGGAAGGATATTGCTCCAGAATGTGTGATAAGCAAATCAGCTATTTTTTTGAGTCTAACTAAAATATGCCTAATTCTTCTTTTGTGTATCATTTACAGAATGAAGCAGAAGCAAACCCAAAAGGAAATAAAATAAGTTGAAGAATGCTTTTAGTTTGTTTTAGGTGATAAGATATGATAACACTGTCATCCTAAGAACAAGTAAGAAAGGGTTATAGTTCAAATGCTATAGTTCAAATGTGTCTCCCCAAAAGACGTGTGTTGGAAACTTAATCCTCAGTGTAACAGTGTTGGCAGGTGGGGCCTAGTGATAGGTAATAGGTATTATTAATCCACTCATCACACCATCATGAGTGCATTAATGCCAATTATAAAAGAGATTGAAGCTGCCCGTTTGGTTTCTGGCTCTCTCTGTTTCTCTCTCATTGTGCCCATGTGTGCGTGGTCTTGCCCTTCTGCCTTCTACCATGGAATAATGTAGCACAAAGGCCCTCACCAGATGCCAGCCCCTCGGCGGTGGACTTTTCAGCTTCCGGAACTGTGAGAAACAAATTTATTCTCTTTATAAATTACCCAGTCTCAGTCAGGCGTGGTGGTATTTGCCTATAATCCCAGTACTTGGGAGGTTGATACCGGAGGATTGCAGGTTCAAGGCCAGCATGTGATAACTTAGTAAGACCCTGTTTCAAAATAAAAATAAAGTAAAATAAAATAAAATAAAGGGCTGGGGGTGTATCTTAGAGTTAGAGTGCCCTTGGGTTCAATCCCCAGTACCCCACACACACACACACACACACACACACAAAATAAAATAAAATACAATTACCCAGTCTAGGATATTCTATTATAGCAACACAAAGCAAACTAAGACACCATCTGTATAACTTGAGACTGTTATTGTGACTAGAACGCTGTGCAGAAGTTCTGCTGTTCTGTGCTTGAGTGTTAGCAGAATCAGTATCAGCTTCCCTTTTCCCCCTACCTGAATTCAGAATCTACTGAGAGTGAGACATCCACTCATAAGCGTCAAGCAGTTGGATAGTAACAGAGCACCCTTATCCCTGAGACTGCTTTTGGGGAGCCTAATACTTAGTCTGTCAGCAAAGGGAGCTTGCTAATACTTCAGAGACATTGGCAGCACTGGCCAACTGCAGGCCTTCCCTCAGGGGACCTACCCAAGTACTGCAGCATAGAGGAGCAGAACAGGCTGGCACCCCTCCTACTCTCAAACCCACCCAGTCCTCCTTTCAAGGCAGGTAGCTGCACAGCGCTGGGATCAAGGTGAACCGAACGAGGAAGAAAGTCTCCTAATTTCTGAGATTAAAGGCATGTGCCACCATATTGGCATTAATTTTGATTTCTAAAAAATATTGAAGCCGAGCGTGGTGGTGCACGCCTGTAATCCCAGTACTTGAGAGGCTGAGATAGGAGGATTGCAGGTCCAAGACTAGTCCCAGCAAGTAATGAGATTCTCAGCAACCTAGTGATACCCTGTGTCAAAATAAAAATAAAATAGGGCTGGGGGTCTAGCTCAGAGGTAGAATGCCCCTGGGTTCAATCCCCAGTACTGCAAAAAATTACGTTAAAATACATGTATGTATTGCATATGTATGTGAATATATATGTATATATATATATTTATTTGTTTGGATTATGGAGAGTTTTGGTGCCTCCTCAAATTTTGCCCCTAAGTACCTCCACCATCTCACCCAGTCCCAGCTCTGCAAGAAGCCCGAAGGGTGACAATAATGGAGCCCCTTTCAGAGATAAATATCAGGACATATATTCCTACCTGGCAAGATGTTTAGTAGCTTAATAAACCATACTCCATTACAGTGGTGCTAAGATGCTCTAGTCAGGGAAGCTTCTTTTCTTTAGTCATTATGTTGGCTCTCTCATTATAAACAGAAAAACCCAAAACAAGGCAGGCATCAGAGATACGAGAAAATGATGTAATGCTCAAGGATGAGACCAAATAAGGTTGGTTTTAGTAGTCCTCAGAATCAAGTTGTTATATGAAACAAATACTTGGTATGCTTTGACTTTCCTTAATTATGATTAAACAAATATCTAAATATATAAAAACATAATGAAAAATGTAAGCGCACAGTTGGATTTGAGGAATTTACTGCACAAACGTAGTCAAGCAAGACTTCAGGGTATGTCCATCAGGACGGCCTGTTCCCTGACATGTGTGTGCCTGCCTCTGGAATCCACAACACATTCCAGGAAAATCATATCCTAACCGGCTTGGCTGTTTACTCTGAAGAGAGCATATTTGCACCTCATTCCTCTTCTCTTCAGTTTGTTTACATTGAAGCAAAACATTCTCACACAGGAAGAGGCTCGATGAGCTTTCTCAATGGAGGGCAGCTTCCCTTTCCAGGGTCAGGAACTTGATGTCTGCAAAGTTAATTATCAGAAGATTATAGACCAGTCCTTCAGGCTCCATGTTTGTGCCTCTGACCTCTGCCAATGGCATAGTGCCAGACAAACATGTCAGAGGATATGCAAATAACAGAGTCTAATAGTTTCGTTAGCTTGTTTTCTGAGGGTGGCATCGTCATAAATCATTTTGGTGGATTTGAGAGAGCTCTGTTCAAAACAGTAGAATAGTCCAGTATCAAAGTCTTTACCCAATTAACTGTGATATCTCACATTTTCACACCATACTTGTGGTAATGGAAAATCTTTCCCATTTGGACAAGGTCTAAGCAAGACCTTGGGTCAAATTTATCAATTGTATACATATGCAGGCTTTGACAATTCAAAAACATTCTTTTGGGTCAGTACCTTGCTTGTCTCAAAGCAAGCTCTAAAAGTATGGCCACTGGACCAGGTTCAGCCAATTTTAAAAGTTGCACAATTCAAAAGAATTATTTTAACTATCTGACTTAGTTCTGGATGGCTTTCACTACACCTGTGCGGTCCATTGTGGACTGCATTGTGGACCGCATGAACACTGCAGTTCATTCCATGCGGCTTGAATGAACTGAGATACACTACAAGCATTAAGCATTTAATACACGTGGGATTTTAAACACTGTTGAAACGATATTTTGGACACGATTAATTAAGTTACATATGTTATCAAATTTTTTTTACCTGTTTCTTTTTACTTTGTTAAATAGTACTACTAGAAAGTTAAAAATGACAAATATAGTTCACATTCTATTTCTCCTGGACAGTGCTGATCTAGATGCTGGGGAAGAAATACCATGGAGAGAGAGACTCTGATGTGTTTTGCGCATTTACACTGCCTTTGAAGTATTCCAAAAGCGGCGTTAATTTCCACAATACCCCTGTGAGGAGATTAGGAAATGCCTCTTGCTAGCATCGCAAGGAAAATAACTTCAAAGGATGTTGTCCTCTCGACTATGATTCGTAAGTCAGAGAAAACCTTGGGTTCATGTTTGAGAGGATAAAGCATTCAGGGTCAGTTGTTTTCCTTCTTACCAACTCTTCCTCAGCATTAGTTTAAAAGCAGAAACATCTTGAATGGGGATTGGGGGAGTTAGGTATGGGTGGTAATTTTCACAGAATACCTAGCAGGGAGGAGATTCTCAACAAATGTTTACTAAATTGAGATAAGAGGATGTGAATTTACATTAAAAGCCCCATGTTGCCAAATTACTGCTGGCTCTCTAGAGGGACATGGTACAGTGGGAGAATCCAACTTCTTGTTGCAGTAACAATAGTTCCTCTCCTGCCAGGTATAGTCACCGAGGATGGGGGTCCCTGGGGAAAGGCCAGGCATGGGGAACCTAGTAAGTAGTATAGGGAGAGTTCTAAGAGTCTGGAAAAGTTCAGAGGCCCAAACACATGTGGAAAGCATGCAAAATAATTTGTGTTACCAGAATTCAAAAGTGCTGGGAGGCAAGGAGTAGAGGTGACAAGCTCTCAGCTAGGGAAAATGGCACAGTCTTGACCCCTGATGGAAGAGTCGTTGATGGTGCCATGGTTTATGCCCTGTGAAGCAAAGCTTGGCTCAACCAAGGGGTTATGATCTACTTCCTACTTGGGCTGTGGCTGGTTCTGAGTCATCTGAACCCCCCAGGGACAATAGAAAATGATGTCACTTGATTGCAGATAGGTTGAGGGTAGCAGCTGAACTTGGATTCAGAAAAAGTTGGCACGGGCTTGGGATTTTGCCCTATAAAATGTGAGTTAGCCCTGTTTAGTTGCTCAGCTGTGATTGCAAGAAAAGAACCAGAGATGAAGGGTTTCAGTCCTTTACAAATCTTCTCACTACTGATTAACAGAGCAAAATTCTCTTTCAAACACTGCCACAGCTTCTAGATAACCTAGATGTGTAGTTAAATATTCAATTTATAATTTTTACTCACTTTGAGGAAAAAACCAACAAAAGTTTTAGCATATAGGAAGTTATATGTAAGAACTACCTGCTTTTACTACAATAATCTATCAAATAAACTTAATTGAAAAGCTCTTGTTTCAAATGTAGGCTATTCAACTAGAAAGTTGCTCTATTTGACCTTGATACAGTATAGACGATGATCAGAAGAATAACTACCTTGAACCTGTGCTCTAATCTGGGTTGAAATAATAATGGCTTTGGTGCCTCACTAATTTTGACAAAATGGCAAAATTAAAAATTTGAGTAGTAACTGATTAAGCGATATGATTGCACTGTGCGAACACATGAAACCATTTATTCTATTATTATTGGTTTGAAATCAAATTGGTGACCAATATGTAGTTCAGCAGATACTCTTTGACTATCAATAATTATTTAGTGCTGGAGTACAAATCAGAGTGGCAATTTATTCCCCCTGTTAAAGAGGTTGAATTATACCTTCTTCCTAAACAACTTCTACATAGACTTGGTCTCTCCTAAAAGATGAGTCTGTCTGTTATCCTATTACTAGAGATGTGGTGAATCAAAAATAGATACAGCTTTCAGATTTGACAGTTTAACACCTTTCTTCACTACTGGACTTACAAAATGGACATCTTCAAATTCTTGGTATGGAACATCTGAACAAGCACAAATACTTCTGCAACCCATAATTGCCAGTTTGGACCATTAAAAAAAAGTGCATGGCTTTTTGTGGATTAAAGACTTACATTTCAAGCTTTGACTCCCTCTCTCTCCTACCACCAAATCCAGCAGTCTTATAAATACAACATAAATTCTCATGCACTGTAATTATTGTGGTCAATTATGCTAAACCAAGCACATAGTTTTTCTTCAAACATTTTCATAAGCAAGGAAAAAGTTGCCTTCCTGACTCATTTTTAGAGATGGACTAACAAGTTTGAGTCATGTGAGAGCTGACTATTTTTTTTTCTTCCACATTTAAGATATGTTTGTATGTAGGGAAAACTAACTTAACTTTCCATTTCCTTGATTAGAACCAGATGAAAAAAAAAAACCTAAAAAGTAGGTTAGTGTTTTTTATTTGTTTGTTTGTTTTTGTGGTACTAGGGATTGAACCAGGGATGTTCTACCTCTGAGCTACACCCATAGCCCTATTTTATTTTTTGTTTTGAAACAGAGTCTCACTAAGTTACTGAGGTTCTCGCTATGTTGCTGAGGCTGACCAAGAACCTGTGATTCTCCTGTCTCAGCCTCCCAAGTACTGGGATTACAGGCATGTGCCACCACGCCTATCTAGGTTAGTGTTTTAAAATTCTACCCATAGCTTTATAATGAGTAGGCCTCTTGCTTATCAAGTAGTTTGTGACTAGGTCCCTTCTAATGTGATGTCACTTGTTGGTGACAGCATTATGCATATGTAATTTACATTTCATAAAATTCACCCATTATAAGTGTGCGATTCAATGATTTTTTTTAGTAAATTTATATAGCAAGGCAATCATTATCACATTTTGTTTGGAACATTTCCAATACCCCTAAAAGTTTCCTCATGCCTATTTACAGTTAAACTTTGCCCTGTTTCCACCCTTTTTATTAAAAAAAACACAAATTTGAGCTGGGCGTGGTGGTGCATGCCTGTAATCCCAATATTTGGGAGGCTGAGACAGGAGGGTTACAGGTTCAAGGCCACCCTCAGCAACTTAGTGATGCCGTATGCAACTTAGTGAGATTTTGTTTCAAAATAAAAAGTAAAATGAGTCTGGGGGTGTAGCTTGGAAGTAGAATGCCCTGGGTTTAAGCCTCAGTACAACAAACACACACACACACACACACACACACACACACACACACACAACACACAAAGCCTTACAAATTTTAATTTTAATTTTGATCAAATGCAAAAGTTCTAGGCAACCACTGGTCTGTCTTTTTCCTTTATACATTTGTTTTCCCTGAACATTTCATATAAATGAATCATTCAGTAATTATGCTTCTTGCATCTGACCTCTTTGGAATTCATCTACATTATAGCCTGTGTCATTAGAGCTAGACTTTTTTTATTACTGAATAATAGTCCATCATATGAAAATGATTTTATTTAATCCATTTAACACTTGATGAACATTTGGATTGTTACAGTTTGGGACTATTATGAATAATGCTGCCATGAATATTTTTCCTTCATGTCTTCGTGTGTACATATGCTTTCATTTTTCTTCCACAGATTTCTAGGAACTGAGTTGCTACATTGCATAGTATCTTTAGGTGATTAAGAAACTATTAGATGCCTTCCAAAGAGGCTGTGCCAGTTTTCATTCCTATTGATAATGTATGAGGGTTCTCATTTTTCCATATCTTCAACAAGACAGAGTATTGTTTGTCTTTTAATTATAGCATGTTGAATAGATATATATAAGGTATATAATTCTGGTTTTAAGTTGCATTTTCATAAGGATAGATAAGTATCTCTTTATCTTCTTAATTAACCATTTATGCATCTTCTATGCTGACATGACTTAAAATCTTTTGCCTATTTTTAATTGGGATTTTGTGTGTGTGTGTGTGTGTGTGTGTGTGTGTGTGTGCTAATAGGGATTGAACCCAGGGGTTTTCTATCTCTGAGCTACATCCCCAGTCCTATTTTATATTTTATTTTGAAACAGGGTCTAAGTTGCTGAGAGCCTCACTAAATTGCTGAGGCTGGCCTAAAATCTGTGATTCTCCTGTCTCAGCTTCCCAAGCATTGGGATTACAGGCAGGTGCCACTATGCCTGGCTGGGATATTGTTCTTAATAAGTTGTAAGTGTTGTTTATATACTTTAGATATAAGTTCTTTATCAAATATATGACTTACAAATATTTTCTTCTAATCTTTTGCTTGCCTTTTTATTTAAAAAATGAATCACACATTTTAACATTTTTATCAAATGCAAAAGTATTAAATTATTCTTTTACAATTCATTGCATTTATTTTTTTTACCTCTAAAACAAAACCTGAGAAAAACAAAGTGAACAATCAAAACCACAAACCCCATAAACAATTAGTCAACTTTAGCTAATGACATACATACTAAAGTGTTCAGGAATATAGGGTACCGATGTCTGCAACTTACTTTTTTTTAATGTGCTTTTATTGGTGCATTAAATCTCACATCACAGTGAAAACCAAATTGATAATAGCATACATACATGCAGCATTTGGTGCCCCCCTGCCTCCCCATTTCTCCCCCTCCCAATACAGAGTACTGAGATTGATGTTGGTATATTCTCATATGTACTAATGGTCGATGGTAGTAATTCCATTAATGAACTTCATTCTTTTCCTTCCCTTTCCCTTAGACCACTTCTCTGGCTCCACTGAGGCTTCTCCATCATTGTCTAGAGTCCCTCTTGTATCCCAGCTACTCCCTAGCTTGCCTATATTAGAGAAAACATATGACCCTCTCTTTCTGTGATTGGCTGAGCTCGCTTAACATAATGTTCTCCAGGTCCTTCCATTTTTTTTCCCAAATGATATAATTTTGTTCTTTATTGCTGAGTAGAATTCCACTGTGTGTATTTCCCACAGTTTTGTGATCCATTCGTCTGTTGATGTACATCTAGGTTGGTTCCATAATTTGGCTATTGTGAATTGTGCTGCTATGAACATGGGTATGCATATATTACTGTAGTTCTCTGGTTTCAATTCCTTTGGAATGATACCCAGGAATGGTATAGCTGGATCATATGGTGGATTCCCAGTTTTCTAAGGAATCTCCACACTGATTTCCATAGTGGTTGAACTAGTTTGTACTCCCACCAACAGTGCAGAAGAGTTCTTATTTCCCCACATCCTCGCCAACATTTATTGTTGTTTGACTTCTTTATGATTGCCATTCTGATTGGGGTTAGATGGAATCTCAGAGTAGATTTGCATTTCCCTGATTGCTAATGATGTTGAACATTTTTTTCATGTATCTATTAGCCATTTGTATCTCTTCTTTTGTGAAGTATCTATTCGATTCGGTTGCCCATTTCTTGATTGGGTCATTCTTTTTTTAGTGGAAAGTCTTTTAAGTTTTTTGTATATTCTATATATTAGTCCTCTGTCAGAAGGATAGCTTGCAAAGATCTTCTCCCATTCCATAGGCTTTCTCTTTAGACTCTTGAGAGTTTCCTTTGATGTTCAGAAACTTTTTAGTTTAATGCTATCCCAATTAATTCTTGTGTTAGTTTCCTGGGGTTTGGGGGTCTTGTTGAGAAAGTTTCTACCTGTGTCTATATGTTGGAGTGTTAAACCTATGCCCTCCTCTAGTAATTTCTCAGTCTCTGGTCTAACTTCCAGGTCTTTGATCCATCTCAAGTTGACTCTTGTGCAGGGTGAGAAGTAAGGAATTAGTTCCATTTTTCTACAGATAACCAGTTTTCCCAACCCCATTTGTTGAAAAGGCAGTCTTTTCTCCAATGTATATGTCTGGCACCTTTGTTGAAAATCAATTGGCTATAAGTTTGAGGATTTGCTTCTGTATCTTCTATTCTGTTCCAGTGGTCTATGTGTCTGTTTTTGTGCCAATACCATGCTGATTTTATTACTATAGCTCTGTAATATAATTTGAAGTCAGGAATTGTGATGCCTCCTGCATGGTTCTTATTGCTGAGAATTGCTTTGGCTATTCTGAGTCTTTTGTTTCTCCATATGAAATTAATGACTGATTTTTCTAGGTCTGTGAAAACCAACTATGTGCTGCTTACAAGAAACTCACCTTCTAGCCAAAGATATCCATATGCTAAAGGTGAAAGGATGGAAAAAGATATACCATGCAAATGGAGATCAAAAACAAGCAGGGTAGCAACACTTATATCTGACAAAAAAGTATTAAATTTTGATCAAGTCCAATTTATTAGTTTTTTTTTCTTTTGAGGGTTATGGTCTTGGTGCCTAAGAACTCTCACTAATGAAAGACCTTGAAGATTTTTCCTATATTTTCTCTGGGAAGCTTTCTAGTTTGACTGTTTACATTTAGATCTATGACAAATTTTGAGCCAGTTTTTGTATATTATAGGAAGTATCTTGGATTGTTTGGGCCACTGCAACAGAGCACTATGGGCTAAATGGGTTATACACAATAGCAGTATCATTTCTTGCAGTTCTGGAGGCTGGAAAGCCCAAGACACAGGTGCCTGAGATATGGCATCTGGTGAGGATCTATTTTCTGGTTCAGTGATGTCTGTCTTCTCCCAGAAACCTTGCATGATAAAAAAGGTCAAGAGAGTCTCTGAGGTCTCTTTTAGAAAACAACTAATCTCATTCAGGGTTCCCCCTTTATAACCTAATCACCTGCTAGAGTCCCCAATTCCATATCCCTTACATTGGGGGTTAGGTTTCAACATATAAATTTTGGGGAGACACAGAAGTTCAGTCAATAGAATGAAGTAATAGTTTTGGATACTTTTTTTTCCAAAAAATTTTCTATACCTATTGAGATGACAATGTAATTTTTATCTTTTATTCCACTAACATGGTATATTATATTAATTGAATTGTACACCATAACCAACTGGGCTTTGGCCCAGGAATGCAAGTTGAGTTTAACATTGAAAATCAATTATGTATTCTTGGATTCCATTCACTTGTGTTTTGTTAAGGATTTTTTGTGTCTATGGTCATGAGAAATATTGGTGTACAGTTATTTTTCCCCCTTCTGGTTGTTTTAGTCCCCCTTGTCTATCTTTTTATCTGCTTTCTAGGGGGATGGGACTTGTGAACCTTCTCATTTAGTAGAGACTGGAGAGCTAGAATTTGTGCCCTATCTGTAATGTAATTTTACATGTGGGATATTTTATGAAATCCCATAATGTAAAGTCACGAATGAGAATCCAAGTAAACATTTTGAGGCAAAATGTTTTACCAACCTAATTAAAAAAACGGACTTAATGAGGTTGGACCAAATTTTTACTAGCACTCTATAGGAATAAGCAAAAGGCAGAATTATTTTTTCCCCTCTTATAGCAAGAGAACTTTTTATGAGGATGGAGGCTTAGGGCTGAATCAAGGATACATCAGATAGTGCGACTGGCACTTCCAATCCATTCCACACTCCACTGCAGCTCACAATAGGCAGCATTGAAAGCTTAATCATGAGAATTTGGAGCCAAACATGGTGGCACACTCCGGTAATCCCAGTACTTGAGAGGCTGAGACAGGAGGATCGCAGGTTCAAAGTCAGACTCAGCAATTTAGTGAAATCCTTTTTCCAAATTAAAAAAAACAATAAAATGAAATAGGGCTGGGGGTATAGCTTGGATGTAGAAAACCCCTGGATTCAATCCCCAGTACCACACACACACACACACACAAAAAAGTAGATGAGAATTTGGTTATATACATTTTCCATTTCCTTTCACTTTCTTGCCAAAACAAATTTAGTTTTCTTTTGGGGCATATAATTTACCAAAACAAATTATAATTTATTCTCTTCTATTTATTCTTGTCCAGAGTTTTCAAAGCTACATCAGTGTGTCTGTGACTTTAAATGATTTTTGCTGAGTTACTTGCTCTTGAGGTAATATATGGGCCAGGTGGTAGTATTTTTAGAGACATTTCTCTTTATAGCCTGGGTGTTGTCCTCCCTGGAAAATAAATTCAAATAGTCTTATAGAAATCCTATAAAGCTGGTGTTTCCTATGTTTTAGATACATGCTTTTTGGTGTGCAGGACAATGCTTTCTCCCTTCCAAACATGTCCAGACCGTAATCTCTGGGAACTAAAAATACATTAGGTTACATGGGAAGAGGAATTAAAGTTGCTAATTTATTGACTTTAAAATAAGATTATCTTGAATCTTTTTGTTGGGCCCAGTATAATTCAAAGGTCCTTTTAAGTGGAATAGGGAGGCAGAAGATGATGTCAGTGTAATGCAATGTAAGAACTCAACTTTGCCATTGCTGGCTTTGAAGATGGAAGAAGAAAGCAATGAGCCAAGGGACATAGGTGGCTCTAGAAGCTGTAAAAGGCAAGAAAACAGGTTTTCCTCTAGAGTTTCCAGAAGGAAGACACCCCTCATGACACCTTGATTTTCACTCATTGAGAATGTATTGGATTTATGATCCCCAGAACCATGAGATTATCATTTTGTATGGCATAAACCATTAAATTGGAGGTGATTTGTTATGTGAGTAATAGGAGACTAATGTATGCATGTTTCCTTTTGCTTACTCCTTATGGTCTCCTATCAAGGCTGTCCTTGGATAGCTTTAGAGGCTCTATTCACATAGAATGTCTTCTTGTGCTTTCCATGCATGTACTTTTTTATATACTTTTATTGGTGCTTTATAGTGTCACATTACAATGTAAATCATTGTGATAGTGACATACATGCACACAGCGCTTGGTGGGCTTTCCCCTGGTTCCCTCCACATTCTCCTCCCCTTCTCTATACAGGGTATTGAGATTGACATTGGTATTCTCACATATGTACATAATGTCAATGGAAGTGTTTCTTTCATTGATCCTCCCTCTCCCCCATCTTATTCCCCCAGACCACCTCCCTGGCTCCACTGAAGTTTCTCCTCCATTATCTGAAGCCCTCTGGTATCCCAATTACTCCCTAGCTTCTGCATATTAGAGAAAATATATAACCCTTCACTTTCTTTTTTATTTTTTTGCAGTGCTAGGGATTGAACCCAGGGGCATTCTACCTCTGAGATACACCCCCAGTCCTATTTTTTATTCTTTATTTAGAAACAGGGTCTCACTAAGTTGCGGAGGCCTCACTAAGTTGCTGAGGCTGGCTGCTCTGGTCTCAGCCTCCTAAGTACTGGTATTACAAGCATGTGCCACCATGCCCGGCTTGACCCTTCACTTTCTGTGACTGACTAATTTCACTTAACATAATGTTCTCCAGGTCCATCCATTTTCCTGCAAATGACATAATCTTGTTCTTTATTGTTGAGTAGAATCCCATTATGTATATATCCCACATCTTTATAATCCATTCATCTGTTGATGGATACCTAGGTTGGTTCCATAATTTGGCTATTGTGAATTGTGATGCTATGAACATGGGTATACATATATTACTGTAATTCTCTGATTTAAGTCCCTTTGGAAAGATACCCAGGAGTGGTATAGCTGGATTATATGGTGGATCCATTCCCAATTTTCTGAGGAATCTCCACACTGATCTCCATAGCAGCTGAACTAATTTGCAATCCTACGAATAGTGTAGAAGAGTTCCTATTTCCCCACATCCTCTCCAGCATTCATTATTTTTTGTCTTCTTGATAATTGCCATTCTGATTGGGGTTAGATGGAATCTCAGTATAGTTTTGATTTGCATCTCCCTGATTGCTAATGACGTTGAACATTTTTTCACATATTTATTGGCTATTTCTATCTTTTCTTTTGTGAAGGGTCTATTTAGTTCAATTGCCCATTTCTTGATTGGGTTATTTATTTATTTATTTATTTATTTATTTTGTGGTACTGGGGATTGAACCCAGGGGCATTCTACCTCAGAACTACACTCCCAGACCTTTTTTTTAATTCTTAATTTTGAAACAGGGTCTCACTAAGTTGCGGAGGGCCTCACTAAGTAGCTGAGGCTGGCCACGAACCTGCGATTCTCCTGTCTCAGCCTCCCAAGTACTGGGATTACAAGCATGCACCACCACACCAGGCTTATTTTTATTTTTTTTTAGCGTAAAGTCTTTTAAGTTCTTTGTATATTCTAGATATTAGTCCCCTATCAGAAGGATAACTGGCAAAGATCTTTTCCCATTCTGTAGGCTTTCTCTTTAGATTCTTGATGGTTTCCTTTGATGAGCAGAAACTTTTTAGTTTGATGTCATCCCATTTTATTAATTCTTGTTTTTATTTCCTGAGCTTTGGGGTCTTCTTGAGGAAGTTTCTACCTGTGCCTATATGTTGGAATGTTGGAACTATACCCTCCTCCAGTAGCTTCAAAGTCTCTGGTCTAATTTCCAAGTCTTCGATTCATCTTGAGTTGACTCCTGTGCAGGGTGAGAGGTAAGGATTTAATTCCATTTTTCTACAAATGGATAACCAGTTTTCCCATCATCTGTTGAGAAGGCTGTCTTTTCTCCAACATATGTGTTTGCATATACTTTTTAAGTGCCTACTGGATATATGCAGAGAAAACATTACTCCTACTGTTGATGTTTCTCCATTGTGGAAATATTTTTTATTAGAGCAACACCCCAGACTTTATTCATCTCCTTTACACACTGTACTTTTCCTGGGTGGATAGATGGTCTGTTCATTTGGTAAGTTTGGAGAAGGAAATGTGCCCCCCACCCCGGGAACATCCTTTCTGGGATCTCTCTGTCTACAGGAAGCTCCGACTCTGTTCTCTGCAACTATCTGGGTAGATCTGCCCAATTCTGGATGTAATACCAGAGAATACCCAATCCACATCTTCATATCTAGCTTTTTGGGTAACAACGGTAATATTTTTCCAAACTGCTAGGTTCCCATGACTATCTCTGAGTTCCAAACTTAGGCATGATATCTGGAGGATCTCTCAAATTCAACACTGGACAGCTCTGAAGGGAGATTTCAAAGCATCTCATCTTCAATAAAGCAGAAGTTGCCTGCTTTATTTCCAATTCTATTTTTCCCCTGATTTCCTATTCTGTGGAATATCTGGCCACCGGCCTAGGCTTGAAACCTGGACCTCTGTCTTTCCTCTCTTCTTTTCTACACATTTATTAATCCCTAGATTGTTTTTAGTGTCTTTTAAGTTCAGCTGCTTCTTCAAACTCACTACCAATGCCTTGGTGCACATTGTGTTATTTTTTTAAGCTGTTCTTCCTGTTTCTCAAAGTGTAAACCACAGATTTTCTGTATCTGCACCCTGGGGAGCTGCTCTATGCTTGGGCCCTGCCATTTCTAGTGACAAATATTGATTCAATATACCTATATACTTGGGTTTTCCATAGGCCATAATGACACAGTCTGAAATCACAGCATGCTACAAGCCCTCTCAGATCTGACTTTTGCTCACACCCACACGGCTTCAGCTTTTGACATGATTCTGCTTCTCACTCCCTGTCCCAATCTAAATGGATCCCTTGCATTCTCTTAACTGACCATATAACTTCTGCTCCTGTTCTTGTACAAAGTCTGTTCCTTCCACTTAGAACAACTTTTATCTCCTTTCTTACACTCACTAACTCCTTTGTGACTAATGTTCTCTGGAAAGCCTCCTCTAATAGCCTCCCCTCCCAGGCAGGTTTGAGTGCTCTTCCCAAATGCTTTGACTCAATGTTAGCACACCTCACATTTTGTTTTGTAACTTTTCTCCAGATTATCTATTTTGCTTATCAGATAGTAAAGTTCTTTAGTTTTTCTTTGTATTTCTAGTGCCTAGCATAATAACTCATACAGTATAAATGCTTAGTAAATATTGATTCAATATACCTGTATTTCAAAAATTCATCAAGTGCTTGACTTTAAAAAAGATTAGTCTACTTCGTGTATTATGAATTACCAGAGATAAGCATTTTTTAAACTCATGTTCAAAGAATAAAGGATTACCAGACAGATTCTGGATTTGGCTCAAACATTTTCTTCAGTTTGTATTCTGTATGACATTTAATTGCTTATTTTGTTTATTGTTTATTTGGTGCTGCAAATTGAACCCAAGGCCTACCAGTTTATATTATGGAAAGATACTGAACTACATGCTTTACATGCATTTTCTCTAATACTCAAAACATCCCTGTACAAGGGAGGTACTAATGACGTCCCTATATTATAAAAGGGAAAAATAATACTTAGGATAGATTACTTGATTAAGGTCACATAGCCATTTGCAGCAAGGAAGTGTACAGATCATCTCTAAACATAGCATGAAAAAAAATAGTAACTCTGAGAATTACACTTAACAACACTCAGTGAGCATTGCTGTGTGTTAGGCAATATTCTTAGTGCTGTGAATATAGAAGGAAAGAAGAGACAAAATTTCCTACTGTCATGGAGTTTATACTCCAGATAGTCTTATCATCTTCACTAACACAACAGATGCTACTCTAGTCAACAGCTTAAAACAGTAAGACACTTTTGAGCATTTGACTCACTTGAGACAGTGAAAGCAGAAACTGGTCAATACTGTCAGCCTTACAGATATGGGAATACGTGCCTTTTTCCTTCAACATTTTCTGAGTGGTATCTAGGAAATAGGAACAAATTTTCATCTACATGTAACTTTTCCGGGATCATATTAATCATAACCTCACCCTGGACATGTGGTAACAGACTATGTGGCTATGACGTTTATCAGATTGACTAAGTGATGCTCATGTGTGCAATAGCATACTAAGGGAAGAGTCAAAGGGGGAAGGAAAATAGAAAAGAGGGGGAAAAGGTGGTAGGAAAATGGAAAATGCAATGGGGAAGAGAAGGAACAAATACATGGTCATTGGCCAACCCATCATCTAAGGTTCCTCTCTGTATCCGACGGCAGAGACCTGCCCATACTGATGACTCTTGTATAACTTAGTACCTAGCAGAATGCCTATTACTTAGCTGGTGTGTTAGCTTTTCATTGCTGTGACAAAATACCCGAGAAAAACAACTAAATGTCATAGTAATTATCATGTTCTTTTTTTCAGTCATTTGATTATATTTCTTTCTCCACATTTTCTGCGCATCCCTTGTCATCAAGGACCAGGACCTCCCTTTGTGACCAGAAAATCAGAGTACTTAACAGATGTCTTTTGAGCTAATGAATTGGCTTCTTTCAATAGGTTGTTTTTCCATATATTTAGTAAACACTGACTGTTATGGATTGAATGATAAATGCCCCCAAAGGCCATGCGACCACATGTTAAATGCTTGGTCCCCAGTTGATACTGTTGGAAGGTGGCAAAAACATTAGGAAGTAGAGTCTAGTGGGAGGAAGCAGGGTGGAGGGGTGTTGAAGGCCTTATTATGTCCCTGGCCCTTTTCTCTTTCTCTCTTTCCCAGCCACCATGAGGTGAGCATCTCTGCTCCACCAAACCCTTCTACCATGATGTTCTGCCTCACCTCAGGCCCAGAAACAGTGGAGCCAGCCACTTCTCAGAAATGCAAGTTTTATAATATGGATCCCCTTTTTCAAAACCATGAAGCACTTATCACCATCACACAATTTAACAAAAGATTTTTTTGGGGGGCAAGGGTCAGGACATGCTACCCTAAAATACATTTCCCTGGCATTTGAAACACCAGCAGAAGAAAGAAGTTCTCTCTAACCTTCTTTCATTCCTCCCACCCCGCACCACAAAGCAGACCAGAAATGAATTCTCTGATCTTCCTCTAAAGTAGTCAGGGAGACTGTCATTCCAGAGGGGTCCTCCCTATACCCAGAGGAAAGAAATGAAGACACAAAGACATACAAAGAATCTGAACACACATGCCTTGCTGGGTTCACCCCTGTTCATTACCATTAGGCTTTGCCATTTTGTCCCCCAATCATACTTTTGTAGAACTGTCTGTAAAATCATGTAGACTTCCCTGTTTCTTTATGTTTCCATTTCTAAAGGCTCCGGTATTATATAAAATGTACATTAAGTTGGGCATGGTGGCACAGGCCTGTAATCCCAGTACTTGGGAGTCTGAGGCAGGAGGATTGCAGGTTTGAGACCATCCTCAGCAATTTAGTGATACTCTCAGCAACCTAGGGAGACCCTGTTTCTGAATAAAAAAGAAAATAAATCTGGGGGTGTAGCTCAGAGGTAGAATGCCTTGGGTTCAATCCCTAGCACTAAATACACACACATACACACACACACACACACACACACACACACACACACACACACACTTACATTAAATAAATTGCTATGCTTTTCCCTTGTTAATCTGTCTTTTGTTATGGGGATCTCAACCATGAACCTCACAATGGAAAGGATCTTACTTTTTCTCCCCCACAGTTTCCACATGCCATGGGCCTCTCTATAGACATTAACATGGAAATGGAAGTCCTGCTGTGGAAGTTCAAATTCACATAGGTTATGGTGGTCTTCAGCCTCTAAGATGGCTTCAGTTCCAGCTCTTGGTATTCATGCCTGGGTACAGTTCTCTCCCCAGCTATCTATAGGCAAGCCTGTGTGACCAATGCAATACAGAAAAAGTGGGGGCATATCATTTCCAAAGTTAGATAATAAATATATGTGGCTTCTGCCTTGTTCTCTTTCTCTTGGATTATTTACTCTATGGGAAGTCAGTCACCATGCTGTAAGGACACTCAAGTAGCCTATGGATTGACTCATATTGCAAAGAACTGAGCCTCTTGCCAATAGTCAAGTGAGCAAGCCATTTTGGAAGTGGATTGTCCAGCTCCAGTCAAACCTTCAGATAACTTCACCCCTGTAGAGATCTTGACAGAAGCCTCGAGAGGGTCTCTGAGCCAGAGACACTCAGCTAAGCCACTTCTAAATTTTAGACCTACAGATATTTTTGAGATAATAAGTGTTTGTTTTAATTTTGGGGGCAATTTGTTATGCAGCAATCAATAATATAGCTTTTGATCCTATAAAGTCAGAGTTAAAAGGAACTCTGGAGATAGAATAGAACAGGCACTGATAATTGGGTTCCATATTTCACATGAAGCTTGAAGAGATTCATGGAGTCCTTCTCGACTCCTATTGATCAGAGTTGGTGCAAACACTGAGACTGCTTTATTATCGCTGATCCCCAGAGATGCAGGGTCTGGTCCAAGTTCGTATGCTCACCTAATGATAAGAACTCCATTTCCTAACTTCAAATCCAGAGCTCTTACCACTGGATTATGCTAAGGTTCATAAAGATGATTTAATTTTACTTCTTTAATTTGTATGAGATACCCACCTCCTTGCTGAAGATCAGTCATTTGACTTGGTGAGAATCATTCATCTGGAAAGAAGATAACATATTGCTTTGGAGAGTGGGAGATGGTTTGAGTGCTAATTCTCATAAGCTCTTTTGAATAATGGCCCCCAGAGATAACCAGGTTCTAATATATGGAACCTGTGAGTGCTATCTTATATGACAAAAAAGGATGTTGAAGATGTAATTAAGTTAAGGATCTTGAGATGGGGGAGATTATCCTGAATTATCCAGGTAGGTCCTAAGTGTAACCACACTTGTTCTTACAAGAGGGAGGCAGAGGGAGATTTGATAAAGAAGAAAAACTGATACGATGAAAGAAGTGGGAGGAGAGAGAAACTGTGATGTGATGCCAGGACATGAGCCAAGGAATGAGGACGCCATTCATCCTGCAAAGGTAAGAACACAGATTCTCCTCTAGAGCCTCCAGAAAGAGCCAGCCCTGCACATCCCCAGCTTTTAGTCCACGTGACTGATTTCAGACTTTTGACTCCAGAACTGCAAAAGAAAAAAAAGTGTTGTTTTAAGCCACCAAGTTTGTTATAATTTATTGTAGTTAGCATAAAAAACAAATTATACTAATCTTAGCTCAAACAGGGCCTAGTTCTGGTAGCTTGTGCAGGAGAATCATTCTAAGACTTCATTTTCTTATCTGTAAAATAGGAAAAAAATGCCTATTTCATAGGGTTGTTGTGAGACTAAGATTATTTATGCAAAATGCTGACTATAGAACTTGGCACATGGAAAGTTCTTTGTTTGCAATGGTTTTGGTCTAGATAGGAAGATTGCAACACTTTTTGCCTTAAAAAATACTAGTAAAATATTAAGTAGCTCTTGGGACATAGAAAGGATTGAATATGAGCTGGGCGTGGTGGCGCACACCTGTAATCCCAGTACTTGGGAGGCTGAGACAGGAGGTTCGCAGGTTTGCAGCCAGCCTCAGCAACTTAGTGAGGCCCTCCTTAACTTAGTGAGACCCTGTTTCCAAATAAAAAATAAAATAGGGCTGGAGGTGTAGCTTGGAGGTAGAATGCCCCTGGGTTCAATCTCTAGCACCCCTCCCCCCACACACACACAAAAAGAAAGGTTTGAATATTTATGTACTATTCTACTTCTTCTCTGATTGTCCACCCCTCAAAGGTGTTGACTACAAGACAGGGAAAAGACAAACAGGTGAGATAGCTGAAGATTAACCCAGATGAGAGAACTAAAGAGGATTCTGAAAGGATTTCTTTGCCTATTATCTGCTTTCAGTGAAAGCCACAGAAGACAGGTGAAAAGCTATCCGATTTATAAAGCTCTCCTGGGAGGGAGTGTCAACAAGCTTTCCTGATACTTTCTCTTGGTATATGTGAAGTCTGCTCTTCAGTTTCAAAGAAGACTGCACTGCACATTCTCCTTTACCAGAAAATGGAATGGTTTTGTATTTGAAAGTTGCTCAATAACCAAAGCTGCCCAAATGAGTGTCTACGACAAGCAGCCATATATTAGCTGGTCATGTTTCTAGCACAACTTCAGGACCCCTCAATATGTAGTTATATAATCATTTTCTTTTCCTTGTCCTAGATTTCAAAATTGGCTGTTCAAAGAAACTTACAATAATAATAGTTCCTTGTATTATTTATCTGTACAACTCAGTTTTCTATTTCTAAATGCTTCTGTTTTCTATTTTCTACTGATTTATCAGTTTTCTGTTGTTTATGTATCACATTTGCATAGATGAAGTGCTCTGTAGTTTTTATCATGAGCCCTGGTAGGAAGAAACAGCACCTACTATAAGGTAATTATATAGTACTTGGTAGAACATCTTGTGCTTTGTGATTGTTTTATGATGGTAGAGATAATCTAGAAAATAAAACCAAAGGGACCTTTGTAAAATAGTGTCTGCTGGGCATGGTGGTGCATGCCTGTAATCTCAGTACTTGGGAGGCTGAGATAGGAGGATTGTAAATTTGAGATCAGCTTCAGTAACTTAGTGAGGCCCTGTTTCAAAATAAAAAAATAAAACTAAATAGGGTTGGGGGTGTAGCTCAGAGGTAAAATGTCCCTGGATTCAATCCCCAGTAACACACACACACACACACACACACACACACACACACACACACAAAATAGGACTTGATGCTGTTGAGTCTTTATGGTGTATTTTTCCATTTACAGAGTGAAGAACTGAGGAATAATTGTTGATGACTATCATAGTGGAGGGAAGTGATTTTCTAAGGCCCTGAAAATTCCTGGTTTTCTTGTGGAAGGAAGTAAAGGAATCTGGCTCATTGACTCAACTTCTACTTCCAGAGCTGGAAAGGTGTGGTGCCTGGCACAGGAACAAAGGCAGTCTGAGGACAGCTGACTGAGATGTCTTTCTCCCTAAGAGAAAGAGGCTCCCTCGCCTACATTGATCATAGAGGCTGACATCTGGTTAAAGTAGCCTTCATTGGCCAACAGAGATCGACAGTTGATAACTCAACTCTACCTATGGCAGCTCAGGCCTCGCTGGTACCATGTGATGGTGGCAGTTTAACCACAACCTTTGTAGGTCTTTTTGACCTTCTTAACGTCCCTTTGATGTCTTTTTGAGCTTTTAACATCCCTGCTCCAAAGTGTTAGCCAGGCTAATCGTTTTTCCTCATTCATAGGCCCACTCTCCGAAGAGGATGAAGAATGAAAAAAGACAGAAGGTAATGTTCTACCTCTCTCAGGTAAGAGGTTCATGCTACCCTTATTATTATTTTGTGAGAAGTTAAAGTTTAATATATAATCTGAAATCCTCCCAGGTTATTAAACTCAGTTCTCAGACTGCAGGACAGGGAAGATGAAATTTTCATTTATCCCCACTCTATACATGGATAAGTACTGTGTGCATCATTGTTTCAGCCAAAATCTTGTAGATTGGATGTATTCTATCTGTTTATACAAGATCAACAGTGCTTTCCTATTCCCACGGTAAACACGGAGTCCTGTTTATAACAGCAGGACAGTATCTGCGGGCAGCATATGCAAGATGCTTCAGGCTCCCTTTTCCCTTTTCTCAGAGACACTAGGAATGTGCTTTTGCACTAGTTTGCCACATCCTAAATCATGATTAATTTAAACCCTTTTCTCTCCTTGCTTAGGCCCGACACAAGCAACTGCTTTTCTGTCACATTGATTTTTCTGTCCTTGTAGATTCAAAGTCGGGGCTGAGTCCTCTAACAGGGTGAATTCTCTGACAAGGAAGTTTTGCAACCTAATTTACAGCAGGAGCCAGGCTTGTCAGTGACTGCCTGAGGGCAAGTAGGGCAAGGGCTTGTTAAGTATGCATTTAATAGTGTTTATCCAAGCCGGTTGGTGATTTCTTCACTCTCTCCAACAAATATGTTATTTGTAATGCCTATCTTCTCTAATCTAGGTGTTTGAAAAATGTCTGTAACGTGTGGAGGCTAGAATGCATTTTGTTTTTCGGTAGGTGCAGTCATTTAGCGAGGGCAGGCCCAGAGGAACTAGCGAAAACCACTTGCCATCTTTCCACATCATCGCTCTCTGCAGCGACCATGTCTTAATCCTGAAGGAAAACAAGGTAATCTTTTCAAATAAACATTCTCAAGGATGTTTAGAAGAAGCTCAATTGCTAGCATGCAGAACCCTTCCAGTGCTTGAAAATAGTTATACCAAGGGAGCACAATTATAGTAAGAGTGTTTGTGAGCGTTTGGTGTTTTTAGATGGTTAACAATAATGAGCTAAATTACAGGTAAAGATTCGGGTTTGTGTGTGTTCAAAAAGTCACTCAGGGTTTTGTTTCTTGGTGTATTTGATGGAAAATGAGGCACAGAAGGGTTAAAATCATACAGGAGATAAGTGGGTTGGTGAGGGACCTTGGCTGTATAGGTGCTCCTCTACTTACGATGGGGTTATGTCCCAGGAAACCCATAGAAAATAAAAAATATCGTAGATCCAAAATGCGTTCAATCCACCCAACCTACCAAATATCAGAGCTTAGCAGCAGAGTGCACTGAGAATATCCACCATCTCCCCTGTGATCACAGGGCTGCCTGGGAGCTGCGTTCTCTACTGCCGCCCTGTATCATGAGACAGTATCACACTTCATATCACTAGCCCTGGAAAAGATCAAAGCTCGAAATTTGAAGTATGGTTACTACTGAATGTGTATTGTGTCCACACCATCATAAAGTTGGAAAATGGCAACTCAAACCACAGTAATTCAAGATTGCCCACCTTCAAAGCTCAGCCCATTGGGCTTCCTCAGACTCAGCTACCTCCAGTGAGAGTCAATATGAGATGAAGAAACACTTGATCATTAAATAAAAGCAGGTGCTGAAACTATTGCCATTGACTACATAAAACTTAGTCATGTGCTATTCCTACTTTCAAGGAATTTGATGTGCAATAGAAGGAGAAAATGCAGGGTATGGATTGAATACCCAAAAAAACTACTTGAAGTATATAATTAATTTAAGTCAAACAGGCTATGTATGCTGGACTTATCATAACACCAACATTATTTTGTATTAATTTTTTACATGTCTCTTCCTTTCTCGTCTGTGGGTTTCTGAAGGATAAACCTTTTTCTTATTTCGGACACCCCAGAACCGGTCCTGGCCCACATGAGGACGGAAATGATTGAGGGAATAAGGTTGATGTTAGTCTGATATTCATTTTTGTCTCCCATTGTTTGTGATTCTGATATTCTATATTTAATTTATTTATTGTTTGCTTAAGGTACCTACACATTCCAAGCGCGTTTTACATATGCCCTACCTATACATAAAATAAACACAGTTAAATTCTTAAAAAACTTACAATGGTGCTGTCCAATAGAAATATAATATAAGCCACATGTACAAATCTTTCAATAGCACACATTATAAAAGTAAAATGAAACAGGTGAAATTAATTTTAATAATATATTTTATTTAACTCAATATAGAATCTCAAACATTATTTCAATATAAAATTATTTAACATAGCTTGTATCCTTTTTCTCACACAAAATTTTTGAAAGCCAGTATATATTTTACTTTTACTGCACATCTTAATTGAGTCCCACATTCAAACTAAATTGTAGATTACCACAAGTTCAAGTGTTCAGGAGGCACATGTGGCCACCATGTTGGTCAGCACAGCTCTCTAGTTCAGGTGTAAATTTAGGGGCCATTTCCCCCCTGCCTAGCATTCAACACCTGCTATTATGTCCAACCACAGCTCTGTAGTTTAGAAACAACCCCATTCCCCAGTGGCACACATGAAAACTAGGGTGACCAACTAGCCAAATTTGCCTGGGACTGAGAGGTTTGCTGCAGCACAGGACTTGCAATGCTAAAACCAGGACAGTCCTGAGAAAACCAGGATGGTCATCCCACATATAACACCTGCCTGCCCAATCATTCACTATATTGTATCCATCTGGCCACTATAATTGGTTCAGACACTGGACTTACAAACCTGGCTGCCAACTGTGGGATTTCGTGGGAAACACTGGGAAAAAGAACCTCAATTTTTTTTTTTTTTTGCAATGGTTATTATCTAGAGCTTTAGCTAGACTTCTCTGCATCATGAGGGGAGAGCCTGGTTGAAAGCCTCATCTACTTTGAAGGAAATCAGAACCAGACGGGAACTGAGTTTGGTAACTTTTGTTTTTTGAGTCCTGGATCCAGTCCCGCCTGAACCTACACTATTCTTGGACTCTTTAGTGAGTCATTAAATTCTTTACACCCATTTCTATTTTGTCTGTTTGTTCGTAAAACCATTCAGGTTGAATTTTCATCATGTGAAACTAGAACAGTCTTCACTAATAAAATAAGGGGGCAGGTGTGTGTGTGTGCAAGAAGTCTACTTATAGCTCTTCAGGATCATAAAAAAACACAACCAGAGGTTGTCAATTTTTCTTTTATATAGTCTTCTTGAGGTACTGTGGTGTGTGTGTGTGTGTGTGTGTGTGCGTGCGCGCGTGCGTGCCTGTGTGTGTGTGTGTGTGTGTGTGTGTGTGTGTGTGTGTATGTTCCTCTCTACTGCCTGGAAACTGTAGGTACCTTTGTGGGTAGAGGACTGAGGGCAATGGAAGAGCTGCATGCTCACAATGACTTAGGAATTTGTGAGGATATTTTTTTTTTAACTGGGGATTGAACTCTGGGACATTCTACCTCTGAGCTACACCCCCAGCCCTTTTTATTTTTTTATTTTGAAAGAGTGTCTTGATAAGTTATTGAGGATCTTGCTAAGTTGCTGAGGCTGGCCTTGAACCTTTGATCCTCCTGTCTCAGTTTCCAAAGTACTGGGATTACAGGTATGTACCACCAAGCCCAGCTGGGGATTTTTAAGAGTAGGAAGCAATGAAAACCTGTTGCCTTTCCTCTACTGTCTCTTCCTCCTTTTCCCTCAGACCTTTGTTCTCTGCTCATGCTGTGAGTATTTTGCTTCATTATAATGAATCTCATAATAGGTCATAAGCCTCATTTTAGGTACCAGGACAATCTACAGGTCACGAGGTTCCAACCTGTGGGTTAGGGGCCCTTAAGATTTTGCAGAGTTGCAAAGTCAGGCATCTGAAACCTCATCCCTCCATTTGTATTTTTCTTAATCAATGGGCACTAAAATGCAATCATTAGCACATGGAAGTACTGAAATACTTTTAAACAGTTCCAGGAGGAGGATGAATAAGAATTCAATAGAGAGATGTTATTGAGCTACTAATGTGTAACTTGACATGGTAAAGTGCCCTAGGTGAAGCTCTTAATATCTGTTAAAACATATTTAGACTTCACAGCAACCTTATAAGGCTGGAATTATTGTCCTTTCCATGAAATATAAAAATAGAGTGATTGCATTTTTATTCACTATTTATTTAACCAAATTCATTTTACACTATCACATTCTCAGTGATCCTAACCTTTAGTGGAGAAAATATGCTTACAAGAATATTTTTATAATATGGTGTGTGAGTATATGAAGGTATGAAGAAACACCATGGGAAAGAAAGAGGAGGGCCCGGGAGAGCAGAGACAGGTGTGGGGGTGCAGGACATGCACCAAAAGAGAGGCTCCCTAGAAGCATGATCCCTGAACTGAACATGACACATTAAAGTTCATCTTCTCTATTGGAAATTTCTTTACCTTTGTCAGGAGAAATTTCCATTAATTTACAATGAGAAATTTTAGTTTTTTTCATAAGTGACAGAATTGTGACTTGCAAAGCAAAAGAGTTAGATTCTTAACTCTGGATTTATAACTAATAAGAGTATTGGGCAGTCTCTTAAACATTTGGGGTTAAAATTTCCTCATTGTGAAGAAAGGCAGGTCAACCATTCATTCATAATAGCATCCCTTTCACACTTAAGACACCAGGAAGCCTCGGATTGGGCCTCCATTTCCGCCTTTGTTGTTCTGTCAAGACTCATTGCCAGGAACTGCAGTTAAGAACAAGGCGTTACAGTGAGGTGTGAAGGGAGTTCGGCTCACCAGGAAAAAGTTCCATTTAATTTAATTTTTACCAAAAGCAAAAATCAGCCCACTATAGCTTCAGGGTGTCTTCACTCAAGGGCCATCTGGGACAGTGAAGATGTAGCAAATCAGGTTAATGATGTCAATGAGACAGAGTTTCCCCAAATATCTCAATCTAAGCATTATTAGATGCATAGTCATGAGATTTATCAGATGTTTAACTGATATCTGTGAAAGCTCCTTATGCAGACGCAAAGCAAACTAAAACAGCAACAAACAATCCCATACTTTTCTATGAGTATACTTTGGAAGCAGACCAAATTCTCAGTCTTAGAGCCTGAATTCTCCATAAATCAGCCTTCTTGTTGTATTTAATTTTGTTTTAATTTTGCTGTGTCTGGGACTGCAGTTAAGTTATACATGTGTAGAATTATGAAGAGAGAGAAAGGGAGAGTTACTGTCCATTGACTTGTGTTCAACAGAGTTTAGCATAGGTCCTAGCTTAAAGACAGAAATCATTTTTGAGATTATATGAAAAATAAGAAAGTGGAAAAGGTAAACTGTTTATTGATCTCATTGGTGTACATGGCCTCTCACATTGGGTATTTTTTGTATCAAAAATTCTTAACATTAATCAATTACCTTTTTGACTTAAATGAAAATACTTCATGTTTTATGACCAAATATGGCAGTTGATATATCACATATTAATATAAAAATTAATGTACATTGTCCTGAAAATCTATAGAAGACTCTACTTGGTCTTCACAGATGCATGTTCTTCTTACGGCAATTGAAAGTTATATTTTAGTTCTCTGTAGCTAAACACATGACAGTCTTGGCCTCATGGTGACTCAGTAGAGGGGCCTATGTACTGGGTATTGTGATACTCTTCCAGATTCAACTATTTCTTTTCTTTTTTTTTTTTGTGGACCGGGGATTGAACCCAGGGGCGTTCTACCTCCGCGCTACACCCCCGGCCCTATTTTTTATACTTTATTTTGAAACCGGGTCTCACGAAGTTGCAGAGGGCCTCACTAAGTAGAGAGAAAGAGAGAGAGAGAGAGAGAGAGAGAGAGAGAGAAAGAGACAGGGAGAGACAGAGAGAGAGCTGAGGCTGGCCTCGAACCCAGATCCTCCGGTCTCCGCCTCCCAAAGTATTGGGATTACAAGCGTGCACCACCACGCCCGGCCAGATTCAACTATTTCTTAAAAGTACACCTTTGCAGGAGTAAGCTGCGAATACTTAACATGGAACACCTGGAAACTTGTCCAGTGTGTGATATCATTGTCCCAGGCTTCATGCATACATATCCAAAGCCAATGTGTCCAACATCTGTTTTCAATAATTATTGGATAACACTAGCATGAGAGTCTCTGATATTTCTCTACCTAACTTTTTCTACTTTAAATGTGACAAGTCCACCCCTACAGTGCATTGTGGTTGTCATATAATAGCCAGTGGACAAGATGATCAATTGTTAACAATTGTCACTGATGACTTCTGGTTCCATGTGACTTACTCCTTCTCTATACTGTGATCTCTGCCATTTATTAAGCTGGTGCTTACGAGGGACTCAAAGCCTTCACTGTACTAGGAACAGGTACATCATTAAGGCATAACTTTCTCTCTATGTCTTCCCTCCCTCCTTTCTGTCCCTTCTTATCACCCCCATACCCGCAGCCTTGGCTTCACTTTGCTCATCTGTGATTCTGTCTATAAGGAAGCTAATTTTTATCTGGCCATAAAGCTGAAAATATCACTCTTGTAAAAATTGCCCTGCCATATATTTGAGTCTTTTCATGTTTGGAATTAATCTCTATATTAAAAATTTGCAAAGGCTAAGTGTATGTATAAAGTCACACCATGGATGGTGGTGTGTCGTGCTACTTAACTGCCATACTAGGGTCCCCTTCTCTCTCCTTGCCTAGCCCACATGACCATAAGTAACTTAGGGATTTAGACTGCCTTCTTCTTTTGTGTAAAGTAAAATATTAGATTGGTGTGTAAAAAATATGGCGTGGACATATGGTATATGAACTATAGTACTATTTACTATGGGGAGGCTATTGCAAATCCTTTAGAACATTTGCCTCTTCTACCTTTTGTTTTGTTCTCTTCTGGCTGTTTTCTCCCCTCTATCATGCCATTTCTACATCATAGGAGAGAGGGCCATTTCTGACCTGACAATGGGTCATGATAGTTCAATCATTCATCTGAAGTCTTGAATAGAAGAGTCCAGCGTGGCTTGGGATCTTTTCATTTAGTCTGTATCCCTTTATTCACTATCCAACAGTTTCCCCTGACCCATTCCTTAAGTAACTTGGCAAGAAATAGTAGAAAAACTTATGTCTTTTATTCACTTATCAGATATAAAATGCAGACCTACTGGCTATAAAGCACTGAGCTTCACAGTGAGGGTCACAGAGGGATCTAACATCCTATTATTATTCTGCAAGGGTCACCCCTGTCACCTGCTTCCTGCCCTCCTGACTGGGTCCTGTGGGCAGGCTGCAAAAGGGGCTTCCTCCTCCAGGAAGCCTCGGCTGTATTGAATTATGAAAACCACAGAAATTGAAATTTAGAACCTTCAGACCTCATCTCCTTTTCCATATGTGCTCTCTTTTACTTCCCTAAGCACTGCTCATGTGGCAACCAAACTATACTATTTATCATTCCCCTGAAACCCCCCCACCCTTTCCTGCCTGCGTGACTTACGGAAGGGCTGCGCCCAGCACCTCTGCTCTGCCTCCCATCACCCAAGGAAATGTATTCCTTTAATTTCAAAGAACTAGTTCAAATATGTCTTCCTTGCATTTGGGTAAAGTTCTCTTATGGCTGGGGATGCAGAGAAAATGACATGAAAACCAACAAACCCTGGAGTCTAGAGATGTCATCCTGCACTTGCACTCTTCTGCTCATTAACTATCTGCTCTTGGAAGAACTCCCCGAGCTCTCTCAGCCTCCACTTCCATGTGGTCAAAATGGAGATAACAATCCTGCGACGCGAATAGGCTTTTTTTTTTTTTTTTGCTTTCTACCTCCGCGCTACACCCCCAGCCCTATTTTTTATACTTTATTTTGAAACCGTCTCACGAAGTTGCGGAGGGTCTCACTAGGTAGAGAGAGAGAGAGAGACAGGGAGATAGAGAGAGAGAGAGAGAGAGCGAGCGAGCTGAGGCTGGCCGTGAACCCGGATCCTCCAGTCTCCGCCTCCTTGTAATCCCAAATCTACAGGGATTACAAGCATGCGCCACCACTCCCCGCTGAATAGGCTTTGTGATGAAGTAGTTTACATAAAAGGTGTAGCACAGTCCCTTGTGCTTAGTGGCTACCCTACAAATGCTAGTGAGCATCCCTCCTGGGAAACCTCCACGGTTAAATGGTATCTTCTGTGGCAGTTTGCAGACTTGCCTTTTGTTAGAATCCAAGCTGCTCCCACACAGGAACTATGGTTTGCTCACAAGGGCTTCCCTGCAGTCTTGCAGAGTACTTTGTGCCTAGCAGATGCTCAGGCATATTGGATACATCAGACTATTACTGTAAAAATACAAATGACTATAGGTCTGGGAAGAGCCAGGCCCAGCAGGGTGAAATGCCTGAGGGGTACAAAGACCAGGCTCTTTAAGGCCGTTGCCTTAGCCCAGTGAGGTTCTAAAGGGAGGGATGATTGCAGAGAGAAAATGGCAGGCTCCATGTGCAGGCTCGTGTGATTTAGGACCACAGGGTGACCTCTCCTGGGGGTCACCCACAAGATGAATCAGGAAAAAAGAGACCAGAGATGGAGCCAGCTGCCCTCAGATCTTTAGACATTCTAAACAAGGGGGAGAGACTTGGTCTTCACTGATTAATCTCTGGTGATTTATTCTTTGGTCATCATTTAAAAGGAGCATTTTAAAGTAAATTAATTGAACTCCCATGACCTTTTACCCTACTAATATCATCAAAAGAAACTAGATCTTGAATTTAAAAAAGTACTGGATTTATTTTCTGTGACTTGCAAACTACTAAAGAATGTCAGTTTATTTTTTCTTTGAAATCATAAATAAAAACTTCAGCTTTTTCAGCAGTAAGTTGAAACATCCTGAGTTTAAAACATCCCCAGTTTTAGCAAATAAATATTGAATGAAAGATATCATAGAGATGAATAAAGGGTAAATATGTAATTGAAGACACAAAAATGGAATAGTATTAGACATCTTCAATATAGACATTTCCCCTTCTACCATATTGATTCTGATAATTTCAATTTGCCTTTTTCTAACATGACTTGGGTAAATTCTGATGAGTGTCAACCATTTTTTTTAAAGTGCTGGTGGTAGTTTATTAGTGGGTTTTAAAATCTGTTCAGTGGTCAGAGCCAAGATTTTTTTGTATTAATAGAATAATATACAAAATTACACAGAATAGCAAATACCTGAATGGCTATATAGTAAGGATGACTTTTATTTTGTGAAACTTTCATTTGTGTTTTATGTTTGCATATAAAATGTAATTATATGTGTGCTGCATTCGAGGATATAATATATTTTTCATTGTGTTTGTATCTCAAAAATTTTGGAATCTACTCAATTTGTCTGGTTTTATGTTACTTTGTTTTTAAATTGCCTGGTGATGGTGATACAACTCTGGCCAATGAGATATCAAGGGAAGGCTGGTGGGGAAGGCAGAGGGAAGAAGGGAGGGGAAGGGAAAAGATTCTTCACTCAAAAGCATGCTGGGTAGTGGAGTTATGAATTCTTTTTTCCCTACTGGGTGTTGTGTCTATACATGTTTCCTGGAACTGTGGTACCATCTTGCAATCATAACAGAAGCTCACATGAGATCATGCTGAACATAATAGAGTAATAGAGTGGGAAGCTAGAAGGAATCTCAGTTCTAAACTTGATGGTAGGTGTAGTATTAAATACTTCCAGAACTCTCCTACTTCTGGGGTTTGTTCTACGAGGTAACACATCCCCTCAGTGATTAAGCCACATGAGTTAGTTTGTTAGTCACAGCTAAAAGTATACTAAAGAATAGAGAATACTTATTTTATTTAGAAAGAGAAAGTGAGACAGCTCCTTGTGTGTAGGTCTGGTGGAAGGGAGGTGTGGAAAGGTCCTCTGGGGCTGATCATGGAGGATGATGAATTCCAGGCCCAAGTGTTGGCTCTGAGGTGGCACAGATACACAGTTCTGAGTGCGGACTCAAGAGCAGGCTGTCTGGGCTTGCATCTCTGTCTGCCCCCTCTTAGCTGAGTTCCTTGAGAAAGTGGCCATTTGAAGCAGTATGTTAGACTATTGATCCAGTGTCATTGTCCAGGATAGTAGACAGATGGGAGAGAGTGAAGGCCAGGAAACGAGCTAGAAGACTGTTGTGACAATTTAGTGATGCACAATGAGTATTTATGCCCCAGAGATGATAAAGGAAGCACGCTGGGAGGTAGGGATCCAGGGGATGCTGGGAGGGTGGACTTGATAAACCGGATACAGGAGATGGGGCTGAGAAAGGAACCAAATCTAAGAACATGTTTCCAATGCTGGAAGTGGGGATTGGAGAAGCAGTGATGTGTGATGTTGGAGGGGGAATAGGGAATGTGCATGGAAGATGACTTGCAGGGATTCCACTCAAAGATGGCACTCTGTTTACATGTAGTTTCCACTTCACGGATGACAAGCCAAAGTTCAGAGAAGTTAGGGGCTTCTGAAATGAGTGATGCAGTAGGCCACCATTCAATTCCAGGTCTTTTTACTTCATGTTTCTCCTTTATCCTATGCTTCTTCTTGGTTTTTTTTTTTTTTTTTTGCGGTACCGGGGATTGAACCCAGGGGCATTCTACCTCCAAGCTACACTCCCCGGCCCCATTTTTTATCCTTTATTTTGAAACAGGGTCTCACTAAGTTGCGGAGGCCTCACTAAGTAGCTGAGGCTGGCCGCGAACCCGGATCCTCCGGTCTCTGCCTCCCACATACTGGGATTATAAGTGTGCGCCACCACGCCCGGCCCTATGCTTCCTCTTGAGGGTCACCCATGACCTGGACAAGAAACAGGGAAAGATGAGGAGGTGACAAGCTTTAGGTTTTAGGAGACAACTGAGGGTTTCAATTTACAGATACGTAATGCAACTGGGAAACAAAGGAGGGCCAGTGGATTGGGCTTAAGGGTAGGTTCTTTTAGAATGATAGGATTTTTAAATGAAGAAAAATGTGGGGTGAGAAAACGAAGGCAAGAATTAAGAGTGAGAGTATGAAGCATGAACGATGGCAGGGCAGAGAATCAGAGTTGGATAGGCGCAGTGACATCCAAGGGAATAGTGTATTGCAAGAGACTATTAAGGGACTGAGATTAAGGGACTATTAAGGGACTATTAAGGGACTCAGTGTCACCACCTGAGAGATTAAGGGACTGTGGGGCTGAGGAAAGGGCACTGGACACAATAATAAGTGGCTTTCAAGCAGGAAATTCCATAAGTTTGGCAAACAGAAGGGCTAGATTTCAGGATATAAAGTCGAGCTGGGGAAACCATGGACCACTGATGTCAGGAAAAATTGTCAATTCATGAAAAGTCACCATGAAAAGTAAAGATTGACAAGAGAGGGAAGATCTTTTCTTGTTTGAAGTAGAAAGAAATGAAGACTGAATTCAAAGATGCTTTAGAAAAGGATAGTAAGAGGAGAAGGAGAGAGAGAGAGGCAGCCATTCTACACAATTCATACTGTATTGTTTAATACTTGTCTTTATTTTCCTACCTCACATTTTTCTTCATTTAAAAACCCCATCATTCTAAAAGGAACTGTCCTTAAGAGAGAGGGAGGGAGGCAGTTCACAGGTGAGCCCCTGCAGAAGACAGGGAGGAATTAGTTACTGCACCTACAGCAGGAAAGGATTAAACAGAATTGGACAGTGAATATGGAGATCATCTGTGTATAAACTGCTTTGTAATCCAGAAGAGGTGAGTGGAAAGACTTGTAGGTGGCATTTCGGGGTTAGGGAGAAGTACAAGCTGCCACTTCTTCCTGCAACATCTGATGACTTTAGGAGGAGGGGAGGAGCAAAAGGACTTGGGAGGGTTTCTTGGAATTTGCAATCAAGGACAGTAGTGAAAGCAGCGCCTTGGTATTGGAATGGTATTGGAGTCCATTCTCCTGCAGCAAGTTCCTAGTGGCACTGTCAGTGCAGAGAGCAGAATCCTAGTCATGGTTCTGCCCTAACTACTTGGAAAATCTTAAAGTCTTTTTATTGTAAGGAACTTCGCCTCTTGTATCTACATAATGGAACATGCTGGCTATGGTTCTTTACAATTTTGATGTGGAAATTGAATAAGATGACCTGTGATGATGAAGATGATGATGGTGATGAGACCATCATCACAATAATAACAATGACAAGCCCGGTAGTAGTAACAGTAATAGCATCTACTACTATTGCTCTCCTCCTGTTATGTCTATTACTATGGCTCTTCCTATGGTGGGTCAGATACTATTCCAGTCACTCACAAATATTAATTTGTTTGTTTTTTCCATAGCTATACAGAAGAAACTCAGGATGAATGTAATTGCCTAAGTTTAAAAACGAATAAACATTAGAGCTGGGATTCAAACTAAATAGTCTGACTCCAGATAAAGAAGTGTAAAAAGATAAAGTTTTCTATTTTGTGAAGTATTATTACAAAACAATTTCCAACAGAGGATATATTCTAAATTCATTTTTTGATTACTTCAAGTGTCTGTTTTCTAATCCCACTAGGTTCTTAATGACATTGCGTTTCCACGGTTTGGGCTTCTGTTGTTGTTGTAGTTTTCTGCAGAGAAAACCTTCCATCTTCATGTAGTTTCTTAAGGAAGGTAAGCCTCTAATGTTGTTTCTCGGTGTTTATTTCTGTGAGCAACGGCATGTGCTGGGAAGGACACATCGCCTCTGATGGATTGCTGCTTAGAATCAGGGATGACAGCTGCTGCTTCAAGTTTCCTGGCTGACCCTGAGCCAACTGATGTATCAGGAAAAGATGATTAAATACAAAGGAATAGAGCTACTTAAAATCTAGAGAAAATTCTTTGCCATAAAACAAAAATGTGGAATCAGATTTTGAGTGTTTCCTCAGAATGTCCCTTTAAGGAATTCTACCTCAAGCAGTTGCTGTGCTAGATTCCAAACTCATTTCATTGAATGGGTGGTATTTTACACTAAGAGCTGTGCAGTCCCAACACGGGGTTCCAGACTGTTAATCAGAGGCGTATCAGGCTGTTCTCAACAGCCCACTGTGCCTGGCAGGGAACCATTGCCTTCAAAACTGCAACAGCTTGCAGAAGCATATTTATAATATCTTCAAACTCAATGGGCTTCAGTTTGGAATTGCTGTAGCTACCTGGGAATTTGGTCAAAAGAAAGGTTAAGGACATTAAGTCAGGGTGACATCCTCTGTTAGCATCATCAACAACCAAACCAACAACCCAAGCAGGGCTTAATAGCCACAATGTATCCACCTCCTCAATGGGTGGCCACTGGGGTCCCTGCTGCAGAGACACAAGGCAGATTTAGAACTGGTCATGACAGAGTCAACAAGTGAAAACCAGTGCTCTGCATTCCTGGGCGTTGTAACTCCTCTTATCTCTTAGAAGATTATCTTTTCAGGTTCTACACATCCTATGGTACCCAGCCATAATCCCAGATCAATGTTCTCTAGAGGGAACAATGGTGTTTTGAGACTCTGAAAAAAAATGCACTTTCTCTTTAACTTTGTCTGAATGTTTTTAAGAGAAGCTTTAGTACAAGAAAAGAAGTTATTGATTCAAAGCCATGAAGCTAGAGGGTAAACAGTAAAAACAGTGTGGACTCCACACAGCAAGGCCAACTATGTCGACATCAGACCACACAGCAGCTCAGGGAGGGGTCCACTCTAGCACGGTGTCTTGAGTAACAGGACAATCAGGCCCAACTGAAAGAAAGTCAAACGCAACCTCAAAGGGCTCTGAGGCCTGAAAACACAGCCGAGACTCTTTTTTTTTCAAATACTTTTATTGGTACATTGTAATTACACATCTTAGTGAGGTTCAAAGTCAAAGAAACATGCACAAAGGTCTTGGAATGTTTCCCTTCAGGTCCCACCTCGCTACCTACCCCTCCCCATATATAACAGGGAGATTGTAGTGATGCCTTCATACATCAGCCTAGACTTTGAACAATGTATTGCTGTCTTCTGTATAGGTTTAAGCTTGCTTCTACAATAAGTTTGTTTAAATTCTATCTTTTCTTCTAGGGTCTACTCTACATTTTTGTCAAAACATGATACATTACATCAGACTTAAAAACAAAAGGATGTCAGGCTCTGAACATATCAAGGACTTGATTCTAGCTCTCTCAGATCTTAACTCAGAATGGATGGGAATTCTGTGGGCTTGACCTTTTTACCATTTCATGGGATGTGTTGACTTTATTTACAAAATCTACCTGAACATATATATAGGCCAAAATTCATTTTAATGAACCAAACAGTGCCTTAAATATTTTTCAATTAACATTTTCACTAACTTAAGAATAAGAATCATAGTGAACCAGGCTTAAAATGTGCTCCACTAATATCAATTATTTGACTGCCTTCTTCCTGATATTTACTGTATTGGCAAAACCACTGCTTTTCACATTATTTTAAATTATACTTTTTATAAATAAAATTTTTATTTAACCTGACTTTAAGAAGTTATGATATCAAACTCATAGATCTAATGTGATATATATATATATATATATACACACACACACATATATCTCTCCATATATCACATCCTATCATACCCAGGCACAATCACAGATCACTGATTTTATATATATATATATATACACACATACACACACATATATATACACATATATATGTTGAGTATGCATATATATATATGGGTTGAGTGCATATATATGTATGTGTGTATATACATATATATACACACATTGAGTATATATATATATGGGTTAAGTGTGTGTGTATATATACACACACATATATGTATATATATGTGTATGTGTGTATATATGTGTATATATATATATATATATATATGCATGCTTGGGACCAGAAGTGTTTCGAATTTTGGATTTTTTATAGATCTTGGAATATTTGCATATACATAATGAGATATCTTGGGGATGGGCCCCAAGACTAAACACAAAATTCATGTATATTCCATATACTCCTTACACACATAGCCTGAGGCAATTTTACATAATACCTTTAGTGCACCTGTGTTTTGACTGTGAGTGGTTGTATGAGGTTAGGTGTGAAGTTTCCACACATGCCGTCATGTCAGTGCTCAAATATTACTTCCTTTGTAAAACTCTGGTTTATGTGTTAAGGTCTTTTTGAACTATATGTTTCTAAAAGATAGTAACTTGAGACTTACACGCTTGCCTTCTGTTCTTATTTGGATCTGCCTCTCAATTTCTCTATTAACACATTCCCTCACTCACTGACTCATTTTTTAACTTTCAGACTCCCATGATAAGAACCTTCAATACAATTTTTGGCAGAGCCTGCCACATCTCAAGGATGTCTAACAGTGTATTCAAGTAGAGTTACAGTAAAGGTCATAAGCACCCACAGAAAACCATCTTCATTGAAATCATTGACTTTTTGCACCTGGAGACTGGAAATGGTATCTGCTGAGATGTATGTGCTGCTCCTAAGGAGGATTTGATGGCTCCTGGATATTTCTTACTGTATGGAGCGGAAGTCCAAGGTTATTCATTAAAATGGTTCCTTCCCCATGAATAATTTTTGGAACTGTTTGCCCTCTCCTCCTAGTATACCAGGAACACAGGGTTTGAAGTCAGACAAGGTTTGAATCCTGCTTTACCCCTTGCTAGCTTTATCACCTTCTAGTTACTTAATCTTTCAGCCTCAGATTCCTCACCTGCAAGTCACAAAATGTTGGGAAGATGCTTAATATAGTGGCTGGCATGAAATATATTAACATTACATATTATAATCAAGTTAGAAATGCTCTCCAGGAATTCAACAGGAAAGAATGGTAAGGAATGAGATGGGAGGGGGGATTTTCTCCTTTAAAAAAAAAACAATGGCAGCATAGAATCAGGAGTATGCAGATGATTTGAAACAAACATGGGATAATACCACATGTTTCCCTGGAGCTCTTATCTGGTTTAAATTAAAAAAATAATTGGACTACATTTTCATAGATGTTAGCTAGCTTTATGTATGGAATTTACCTGAAATACCTATGCATGCTCATACTTCGAAACTTGATTTATAATTTATGCTGAACATTTCATCTATTTTGCCCCCTCTAGACTTTTACAATAGACAGGACCAAATAATTGAAGTTGTGACTGAAGCTCTGCCTCTCACTTTATTTCTATACACCATGTACCAGGCCATAAATCCAGAATACATAGGCTTGGGATGACTCCAGCCTTAAAAATGGACCCTCTAAAATTTCCAGACTTATGTTTTGTTAGCATAAGATCTGAAATAAACATGTTTGTATAATATGCTGCATTTTTTATCCTTACTATTTGTGCTTTTCAACATCATTTATTGCTGTTATATTTTAAGTCCCCAGTGAAGGCGTAGGCTTATCTTGGTTATCAATGTCTCCTTGGGCTTTTAAAAATATTAATCAGATTGGGGTGATTCCGATTAAATTTTTTATTATACATTTTTTAATTGTCTGTCCATTACATTGGGTAAGAGCAAGTTCTCTCCATGGCCTCTAAGGACCTGTGTGGTTTGGACGCGGCGTCCTTGGAGGGTGCTGTCCTGATTCTCTATTCTCCAGTCAAACCGGCCTCTCTGTTTCTGCAAACTCTCCCACCTCAGGCACTTCACAATTTCCCCTAATCTGGAATGCTCTTTGGTCTGAATGACTTCCTTTTACCCAGTGTCATATTCTTCCCTATTTTTCCCCCAGTCATCCTATAATGGACCCCTTCCTTCCTGTCCTCCACAAGCCCTGCCCTCATTTTCTGTATTTCAGCAGCTACTTTGTTTCCTTAGTAATACTTAGAGTTTATCCATTCTTCTTCTAATTGTTGTCTTCTCCACTTCATTATGATCTCCATGAGGTCAGGAGCCACATGCCTGTGATAGTCCTAGAACTTACCAGAGTATGTGGCACATGGTAATTATCCAACTACTATTTATTGAATGGACACATGGACTTGGGAGGAAAATGATGATAAATTTGCCACATATTTGTCATGCTTGTTGTAGTGGAGCAGAAAGAGACAAAATAGAAGGGATGGGGTTGAATGCAGATTATAGAAGACCTTAACAGTATGCTATAGCAGGTAATCATCACTGGAGTGTGTGTGTTTTTTATTTTTTTCGGTACTGGAGATTGAACCCAGGGTCATTCTACCTCCAAGCTACACCCCCAGCCCGATTTTTTTATTCTTTATTTTGAAACAGGGTCTCACTAAGTTGCGGGGAGGCTCACTAAGTAGCTGAGGCTGGCCGTGAACCCAGATCCTCCGATCTCAGCCTCCCAAGTACAAGCGTGCTCCACCACGCCTAGTTCACTGGAGTGTTTTTTGAGCAGGGTACTATTGAAATTTGACCTATGATTTAAAAAGATTGATCTGACAAAGATATCACAGATTTAGCCTGGTGTAGTGGCACATGCCTGTAATCCCAGTACTTGGGAGGCTGAGATAGGAGGATCACAGGTTTGAGGCCAGCCTCAGCAACTTTGCAAGATCCTGTTTCAAAATAAAAAATAAAAAGGCTTGGGGGTGTAGCTTGGAGGTAGAATGCCTCTGGATTCAATTCTTCATGCAAAAAAAAAAAAGATATCAGACCTTATTGTAGCAGACAAATAGTCTCAGGGAAAGTAGTAACAGTATTAGATGGAGAGGATGGAAACTTAGGGGAGTACTTTGGATAAAGAGCAGTGCAGGTAGATAAGAGAAAATGAATGCTTTCCTTTTGGTTTACTATTTATTCAAGATATGTGTTTTGACAAGGTTGTTAAGGAAAACAATAAAAAAATTTTCTCTGATCCAGCTCTCCATCCTGGGGGGGTTACTTTCAAAGATACATCTGGATGTAGTATATCATCTCGGTGCTTTTATTCTATGGAGGGTCTTCTGGTCACATCTGGGATGAAAAAGTTAAGCAGCTGTTTTATTAGTCTGTTTTCAAATGTTTGCTAACATTTCCAAATACAGAGCAACATTAATTGACATGTCTTTGATTTTAATGGAACACTGTGGAAGAGAAGGGCCAAGCTTCATTTCTTTGGGAAAAGCTGTGTTCCTTGGTGGAACATAGAATTTTGAGTCACATATTATAGTTTTAGCTCTGCTGTAGACAGGCTGGGTAAAATTGGACCAGTTATTTAACCACCACTTTTTGATCCATAAAATAGAAATGAATTAAATCTTAACCCACAGTAAACACTTTTAAACTATGAGTTGCTTTACAAATCCTAGTGACTGAGATTCACAGAATGCCTGCATCTTCATCTTGCCCAACATAGCAACATGGCAACATTTCCACTTTTATTTTATCCAGAAATTAGTGGAAGGGGATAAACTGACATGAGGGATGTAGGAGGAAGAAAAGGAGAAACTAGAACATACCCACTAAGCTCAGATGTCCAGGGAATGGTGGACCGGGGGGCAGAGTGTGTGGACTATCCACTTTCCTTCACATTTAAAATCATTGGGAGAATTGTTAGTATCAGACAGTAAATATTGTAATTTGGATTTTTATTTGTTTGGTTGGTTTTGGCAAGTCTGTGGGAGTATGGTGGGTGTGAGAGGAGGAGACCTTCATGTCATGTCATCATTGCTATTGACAACAATCTGATCACTATTAGGCAACAATTTCCAAACTCTCTTGGGTCAAGGACTGTTTGGAGTCTCTAATGAGAGGAATGGACCCCAGAAATTTTCCCCTGTCCATCCTTACCAAGATCATGCTCACAAATCAGAGGACTCACAGACCACCTGAAGTTTCTCTGGAGTGAGAGCAACCCATGGACCCCAGTTAAGAGACCTGGCCATAAAGTAGAGCTGAATTTTCTCTGTTTATACAGTCTGGCTCTATTTTGTTTTAATTTATTTTTAGGGGGATTGTTCTTTTGTGTCACAAGCAGTTACAGAGGTTCTGGCATTGTGCTAGGAACATTTTCAAACCTTAGTTCTTCTAGTCCTCTTAGTAGTCCTACTGGGTCAGGGCACTTGGTGGTTTTGTTTATATAATTTTGGGTAAATGATCATGCCGGATTGCTCGTGGGTGAGCCACGGGAGCCTGAGAGTAGGTTCTGTGAGATGATTGGCCACTTGATGCCTTTCACCACAGAGTGAGTTCTACCCCATGGGGAGGGCTGCCCTTTTCTACTGGATGCATTGCTCAGCATGCCCCTGGAGGAGTCTACACAGCAGGGATGAGGAAATCACTTCCACGGTAACCTCACACCTGGGATAACTTACAATATCTCAGACCACTACTGGACCTAAGTGCTGTGTATGTCATCGTGAAAGTAGAGAGTTGTGCTATTTAAATACTCAAGTTGGAAGAAAAATAAGAGATGTCTAAGTTTTATTGAGGTGGGACAAATTTTTCCAAAATTTGCTTTTCTTGGTTATTAGAATTTCCATTCCTGCTCTAGAAAAGAGATGCACCTATCTCTATTTATTCTGGTATTTCTTACAATAACAGATGTTTAACCTTAATAACACCAGTAATCAATTCCCAGGATACAAGCTGCTTCAGAACATCAAAAAACATATTGAGACTCTTTAAAGTAATAGAGTGCAAAAGTGGTTGAAATGTAAAACTGAGGGATTCTGTGTTTATAATTAATGCTGATATTTGAAGCAAATTTACAGAAGCACATATAATTGAAACACTGAGTTTATTTGGGTAAAACAAAAATATCTATCAGTGAAGTCTTCTGAGATACTCAGATGAAAGGCATGGCAGACATATAAGACATATAAAATATCCTCTCCATTACTATGATAACCATTAACAGCTAGCCTGGTACACTAGTGATTTTCTTGAAGTTGCTTTAGTGGTATTAACACTTTAGTCTTAATTGCAATTGGAGCATTAGAAACTACCTATTTGTTTTAACTCTGGGAATGAAAAGAAAACCAAACAAGAATTACCAAACCAAAGAAATTCCTTAAGAGAAATTTTCCATGCTTCAAAGATACTTTCATATTTATTTCTAAATATACCCTTTCCTGTAAATTAATATCCCAGAAAGGATGGTTGGTCATATCAGAGTAAAACAGGAATTATGCTAGATTTCATAATGCAAGATAACTCTGTATTTATGGGTAATGGCCATGAGTCCAGAGTGCATTAAATTTGAATTTCAGCAAATTGTGTCAAAAGAAATGACATTATCTTGTCCAAAGTCAGGAGACCTGGTGACTCTGAAATTGGTTCTCTGGAATAGGTTTGCATGGTTAGTTAATGCGATTTGATGCTTGTCTGGTGTTCTGAAAAGCAAACGTGCTTTTCTGCAAAGAAAAAGCAAATTCCAAATAGTTACATAAGTTTTTTCCCCCCACTGCACATCGACATTTTGCTCTATTTTCTATCTTTCTGTGGATATTGACAGCTTGAATGATGACATGTTCAGATAAAGTGATAGTTTCTCTGGAAGAATGATGATACCTCTAAGGGAAAAATCCAGCTTGGAAAAAGAAAAAGGGAATGTCAGCAATATAAAGTGAGAAACATGTCTTTAAAAGGAAAAAATTTAGTCACTGGAATAAAAAAAAAATAAAAAGAAGAAGAAAGAGAAATCCCATTAGTTGTAAACTAATTATTGAAGATTATGTTAGAAGTAGTGCTATATAACTATAGAAAATGTTGCAAGCCTTTTTTTTTTAGCTTCTTAGTTACCAGGTTTGGGGTGGATGTAGTCACTACTCAGCTACTGAGTTTCAGGTTTTGGCAACTAGAATCAAACAAAAGAAAAATTCTTGGAAAAGGGAGCATATTGATGAACTAAAATTGCTGATTAAACAATATTTTAGGGAAAATAAGCCAGGCATGGTGGCATACAACTATAATCCCAGTACTTGGGAGGCTGAGACAGGAATATCACAGTTAGAGGCCAGCTTTAGCATCTTAGTGAGATCCTCAGCAACTTAGTGAGACCCTGTTTTAAAGTGACAATAAAAAGAGCTGGGGGTATAGCTCAGAGGTAGAATGCCCCTGGGTTCAATCCCCACTACCAAAAAACAAAAACAAAAAGACAACCCTCCAAAACCCCACAATATTTTAGGGAAAATATATCCGTGATTCAAAAATTGTTTTATAAAAACATTTAAAAATAAAGCAAAAAATTTCCCTACCTTGGATGATAAATTTAGTTGAATCAAGGGTTTCTTGGATAATTGAAGAGTTCAAAAGTATCTAGAGATAATTTAGAAAATAAACAATACTCAAAACTGCAAAGCTATAGTGGTGGTGTTTTTCAAATTGGAAAACTTTGATGTCTTCCTTAGGATTTCTGAGCTCTATGACAAATTATTTACTTATCGTTTCATTTTTTTGTTGAATTAAAAAAAGCATGTTTCATATGCTAGATCACATGAAGATTTCTGTATAGACTCAGGGTCTCTCCTGTGTTACTATTTTATCAATGCTAAGAGATCACCCTAGGAAGTTAGCATTTAGCTCCTACTAATGTCCTTGGCCCAACCTAATATCAAAACAACAGTTACTCCAAGATAGCCATTGAGATGAATTCCTTTTGCCAGACATTGTTATAGTTTTGGGCCTTTGGCAATGATGATTCCAACAGGAAGACCTTCCAATTAACTAAGATTTTAACTTCTTGAGTTATTTAAGAAGTTGAGATTTTGGCCAGGCATGGTGGTACATACCTGTAATCCCAGTACTTGGGAAGCTGAGACCAGAAGATCTCAGGTTCCAGGTCAGTCTCAGCAACTTAGCAAGACCCTGTTCCAAAATAGAAAATAAAAAGGGCTGGGGGTGTAGCTTGGAGGGTGGATGCCCCAGGGTTCAATCACCAGTACAAAAAAAAAAAAAAAAAAAAAAAAAAAAAAAAAAAAAAAAAAAAAAAAAAAAAAAAAAAAAAAAAAAAAAAAAAAAAAAAAAAAAAAAAAAAAAAAAAAAAAAAAAAAAAAAAAAAAAAAAAGAAGAGAAAAGAAAAGAAAAGAAAAGAAAAGAAAAGAAAAGAAAAGAAAAGAAAAGAAAGAAAGCCATAAAAGTGAAATTGGATACTTATTGGGGTAATGAAGAAAATAACAGGAGTGAACTTACTACAGAAACTATGTGTTTTTGCTAAAGGACAAGGTCAACTGATATCATGGGGATCATTTGGTTAGAGAGACATGGTGGAGTTTTGGATCTTCCCTTGGCCCATAGTACAGACAGGTTGAACTGCAGAGAGCCTGAGCAGAAGCAGCAGGCATGGCACTCACAATACGCAGGCTATAGGCAGATGCCAGGTGTGGACCTTGACTTTGTATGATGAAACAACTTGTAAAAGCGCAGTAGCAATAAATGCACAAGCGAATATAAGAAAGCAATTTGTTTTAATTCAATGATATTTATTCTTCATTATTATATTTGTGGATCAACTATTTTATTAAAACATGGGCCAAGTTAATCCTGATACTTTTCACATTTGAAAGTGACTGCACAATAGTATCCCATTTTAAAAAAACCTTCTTGGCATTTTTTACTGAGTTCTGAGCTTATGGAAGAGATATTTCTATTTCATTAGGTCCACAGTGTGAGAGAAGACGCATTGTTATTGCTTACGATATGTTTGCAAAATGAAAATACCCTTGGGCTGGGACTAATGGATAGTAGTGAACATAAAATATGTGAAAAGTGAAACTGATGAAAGAGCTGAAGCCAGCATAGACATCTGATCCAGTGCTGAGTGACAGATGATAACAGTGCTGCGTTCAGCCCAGGCAGCAGGGGGTAGGGACACAGGGTCCCAGGTGAAAGTACTAAAGGGTCAGGCAGCCACGGGGGGCGTGAGTCATCAAGGAGATTTTCCTGAAGCTTCTTTTATCTCTACATTAAAAATAAATACATAAACCCAAATAACTCAGATTTAAAAATAAAAAGGATTAAAACTGTAAACTAAAGCTTAAAGTAAAACAGCCCTGAATTATTTTGCCTTGATTAAAAAATAGATGCTTGGTATTCGTGGAGAGAGAAATATTAATTCACATTTTAAAGTATAGGATACATGTTATAGAAAAACATCTATTTCAAGGGCAGAAAACAAAACAGTGTATTTCCACTTATGCCGTAAGAAGTGAACAAGGAGAAGATCATTTGCAGGACCAGTGGCAGAATGAAAGTGAGGAGCCTGCAATGTCCTATTTAGACCTGAGTTAGTCAAGAGTGTCTTAAGGGACGGGAGTGTCATGGCAAAATGTCTATGTTCAAGTAAGTTTGAAAAACCTTGGGTTCAATAAAGCTAATCAACAGACTTAGATACTGCTAGGCTTCCCTAACCTTTTAAAGCTGATATGCAATATAACACCCCAAGAAGGGACAGCAGCCCCCAAATGCTTTCAACTACAGAATAGTTTTGGAAGAGTTCCAAGGGGAGACAGGTCCTTGGGACACAGCTTTAGAAAATTCTATGATAGTATCTATTGAGATTATGAAGAACACAATTAGTGTCCTTTAAAAGAAAAGAGATGAAATCAAGTTACATGTCTCCTATTTGTCCAACATGGGATCAGGCAATTTTCTATATGTAGCTTCATTTTATCCTGATCGCTGTGATATTATTCTTCTTTTCTTTCCATTTCCCCTCCACCCCCAGCCCTTCATTCCCAATTTGTAGATTAGAAATCTGAGAGGTTAAATATAATATTCTGGTAAACTGGTAAGATTTAGGCTGGGATGAAAATTATTTATAGCTTGTTCAAAGCTTAAATTTTGGAAAACATGAATGGCAATAGAAAACAAGTTAAATGAGGAATGGATTTCATGTGTGCTAGAGGCATTGCTTATTTAAAGGGACACCCATGTGTAAAATTTTGGTAGTACAATGAAGATTTGACCTCTTCTTAGGAATTTAAGATTCAGTAGGAAAACAGACTGATGGACAAGTCGTTTCAATGCAGTCTGGTAAGTGAGTAGAGAGACAAAAATCAAGCCGGGCGTGGTAGCACACGTATGTAATCCCAGTACTTGAGAGGCTGAGACAGGAGGACTGCAGCTTCCAGGCCAGCCTCAACAATTTAGCGAGGCCCTCTGAAACTTAATGAGAACCTGTTTCAAAATTTAAAAAAATTAAAAAGGGCTGGGAGTGTAGCTCAGAGGTAGAATGCCACTGGGTCCAAATCCTCACTATTGAATAAAAATAGACACAACTCTCTGCTTTTGTTTATTCTCTTGGAATTCGCTATTCTATGACATTCTCTTTTCTTGAAATACGGTGAACTGGAGCCCTTATCTCCACCCTTTTACATTGATCAGAAGCTTCCAGAATAAATTCCAATGTGTGTTCCTTGTGAACTATTTTCTGGGTACTCCAACTTCCTTCCTCCTTTGGAATTAATTTCTCTCCACACAGTGTTCCCACAGTACTTTGCCTGTCTGCCGTCAAAGCACTTATTTTCAAGTCCGGTTTGCATTATGATTTGTGGTGTATCTGTTTATCGTCCCCTGGGAATTGGGAGTTTCCTGAGGGATGACCTTGTGTTAGATGTGCTTATAATCACTACTGACCAAAACAGTGCTTTCCTGGAAATATGGCAGGGAAAGTCCTCAATACCCATTTTTGTTTGTTTATTTGGTTGTTTTTGAAATAAAATAAACTTAAAACCTTTTCTTTTGTCTTAAAGTCATTTATGACCTGAACTATAACATCAAGAACATGTGTAGGCGTGAAAAAGGATAGAATGTATTTCCATGACTTTTATTTTAGGTTCTTTTTACTTTGTTTTATTTTTTTTACCTCCCTCAGCTTTGTCGTTAAGTTAAAGATTATGAGGAAAAATCAGAGGAAATAGGGCATAGATTATCTAGATTGTTAGAAAACCCACAAATGAGCTGGGCATGGTGGTGCAAGCCTGTAAGTAATCCCAGTACTTGGGAGGCGGAGACAGGAGGATTGCAGGTTCTAAACCAGATTCAGTAATTTAGTGAGGCTCTCAGCAACCTAGCAAGACCCTGTTTCCAAATAAAATATAAAACAGGGCTGGTGGTGGAGCTCAGAGGTAGAATGCCCCTGGGTTCAATCCCTAGCACCACAAAATCAAAACAAAACACCCCTCAGATGCCTTCTCATGAACTCACAATCCAGTCAACCCTAGCAACTACAGGGAGAAAATTGGAGACTAGAAGGAAATCCCTTAGTCTGTTAGCACCAGGCATTTTGTGATCCTGAGTTATAGAGTCCCAGGGGCATCTAAGTGACTCCTGGGAAAAGTGTGATTAGTTTAATCAGTAATAATTAAATAGGAAAGAGTGCAGAAGATATTTACTTTTGTCAAATCTTGTCCAGACTTCATAGACTTTGTAAGATATATAGCAGAATATATAAAAGAATCTTTATTATCTGTTTTGAAATTAGTTACTTTTCAAAAATAAACAGAAACCACTTGAAGCAGAGAAACATAGTCATACTATATGTGGCTCTTGAACATTTAGAGTGAAGAACCTAGTTTTTGTTCATAAATTATCAAGTCTACATGATGTAAGACAAAGTTTAAAATGTAAATATCATATGTTTCTGCCTTTAAAAAGTGGAGATATAAACAAAGAAATGCCTCAGGGCAATTGCAACAATAAATACATACCAAATTTTCTTTAAAAAAATTTTAGAGACTGGAAAGTTTTGACTTTTCTGTAACCATTTTGGATTTACTTAAGCCAGATTTTAAATCTAGATATTCCCTAAGAAAATGATTTAGAGCAAGGATTAGCACATTATTTTTTTCTGTGAAGAGACAATATAATAGATAGAGACTTTGGAGACCACATAGTCTCAATAGGAGCTATGTAGTTCTGTCATTGTAGCATACAACCAGCCATAGATTATATGTGAATGAATAGGCCTGGTTGTGTCTAATAAATATTTATAAAGGCAGGTGGTAGGCCTGATTGAAAGCATTAATACTGCTTTACATCAAGACTACTAGGCTGGGCGTGGTGGTGCACACCTGTAATCCCAATACTTGGGAGGCTGAGACAGGAGGATTGCAGGTTCAAGGCCAGCATGAGGTAACTTAGTGAGACCCTGTTTCAAAACAAAAATAAAATAGGGCTAGGGGTGTAGCTCAGAGGTATAGAATGCCCCTGGGTTCAATCCCCTGTACCCACAAATAACCAAAAACAAACAACAAGAAAAGAGAATTTGACTGAAAGGAGGAGTAAACCTCTATCCTTACATGTGCCTGGAGCAGAGGGCCCCTCACACTTTCCTTTGATTGGGGGTCTTCCCTTCCTAAACTAACTCTACCCTTCATAAAGTAGGTCAATAGTTGTCTTTGGCCTAAGATGGCATGAGTCACATTTCTGTTTCTTGCTCCCACGAGGGTACTGCAAATACCAATGAGTAGGTACCGAGGAGGTGGAGATGCAGCTGGAAGGGAGGGGGAACAGTAGTTACCCTTTGGCTTACTTCATTAGGCCGAGCTGAAGACCCAAGATGTTTTCCTTGGGTCCCAGATGAGGCAGGTCTTTGTGAAGTTGCACAACTGGGTGATGCAGATGACTATCCCAAGTGGAGGGAGTTGTGGATGAGCAATCATCTCATCTTCCCCTTGTAGAATCCTTCAAAGAACTTTCCAGGGCACACCACTCTTAGAGCAATAGCTAGCATGTTTCCCTATAGGAAAAAAAAAGTTGTAAACTGGCCTTGGTCCCTTCTCCATGCTGTGCTGGAAGATACACTAGCTTGGCCATTCCCCAAGTGTTGTAAATATCCCAATCCCTCTGGGAAGCTTTTGTAAGGAAGAATATTGTGTTTCTCGTAGTAGTCATTGGTCCCCATTTCACAATTCTAGGCAGCATGGTCTTTGGAAAAATTTCAGCAAGAATGAGCAGGAGACACCCTAGAAGGGCCTGTTTCTTCTTGTCACTTGAATCATTGCCTGCTCTTGACTGCTGGGAGAGGCTTCCCCATCCCCTCTGCTGTTACTGGTATATTTCTGTTTAAAAGGAAGCTTTGAGCAACCTGACTCCGCATGTTTGCAGGGAAATGCTTCGACGGGGTTATGGAGACTGGGTGGGCCCCTGAGTAGGATATTTTGGGCCGACATTTGCCCATTCCTAAATGCACACAGCTCAGCATGTTGTGTGTTTATTGAAACAACTCTGTGGTTTGTCAAACTGCAGTTAAGTTGATGCTGACTGTTTCATTGGGCACTCCCACTGAAAACAAAAACTGTGGGCTGATGGCACAGAAACAAGTGACTAATGTGCATCCAACATGAGGGTAACTAAAGGCAAGGCAAAATAAAAGCAGGAAAGAGCTCTAATTATTTGTAGATACTACCGTATTATTTAAACATGTTCCGGTTAATGAGATCTGTCAGTCATGATGGGTTTAGTGACTAAACAAAGGGATGATGTACCTACTTCATTGAACCCGAATCTTATTACAGCACATACTAACAAATGATGATTTATTAGGGGATTACCAACTGCAAGTATTAAGATGTTATTTTAATTAATCCTTACAACAATCCTCTGAAGCCAGTATTCACCTCACTTTGTAATGAGAAAAACTGAGGCTCAGAGAGGTCAAATAAGAAGCCCATGGGTGCGCTAGTAGTAATTGATGGAGCTAGGACCAAAGTCTACATTAGTTTGACATCAAAGTTCATGTACTTTCCTAATACTCTAGACTGAAGACAATCCATAGAAGTGCCAGAAGCAGTGTTATTGCTCTGAGGAAAGGAAGAATCATCCATTTGCTGACCTTCTTTCATGAGATCCATCTAAGACCAGGATTTCTGTATCTCGGCCCCTTGAAGTTTGCACCTCTGCTCAATACATTTGTAAATATACAATACACAGTGTAATTGAAAATCCTAAATCAATGTTTTATCCTCCAAGCAGTGGATAAATTGGGAGGAATTCCTCCCACCATCTCCCTCTTTGCACTTTCCTGGGAGACATTTGAACATGTCTGGAGACATTTTTGATTATTACAACTGGACAACTAGTGGGAGCTACTACTGACATCTCATACAAAGAGGCCAGTGTGGTAATGCATACCTATAATCCCACTACTTGGGAGGCTGAGACAGGAGAATCAAAGGTTGGAGGTAAGCCTCAGCAGTTTAGAGAGGCCCTTAGTAACTTAGACCATGTTTCAAAATAAAAAATAAAATAAGGCTTCTTGGGGGTGTAGCTCAGAGGCAGAATGCCCCCAGGTTCAGTCCCCAATATCCCCTCCCCCCAAAATGTCAATAGTCCCAAGTTTGAGAAAGTCTGTACTAGAATGTTCTGGAAATTAATGACAAAACCTTGGAAAGACTGAGATGAGAACTTGACCAAGCAGAACTATACATCTCACATTCATAGAGCATTCTGTTCTATCCCTTTAGCATATGTCTCCAGAACTGGTCTGTGATGTCAGCAAAGATTACAGAAAGAGAGAAAGAAAGAAAGAAAGAAAGAAAGAAAGAAAGAAAGAAAGAGAGAGAGAGAGAGAGAGAGAGAGAGAAGGAAGGAAGGAAGGAAGGAAGGAAGGAAGGAAGGAGAGAGAGAGAGAGAGAGAGAGAGAGAGAGAAGAGCTAAACCTATCAAAGTGGAGTTTCCATGTTTCAGAGAAGGTAACAGTGGCAGCCATATTTGCTGTATCTTGTTCCATGTTCTGGAACTCCTGTTAGCAGCCATGTTCTTTTTCTTTCCTTTATTCTTTTTCTTTTACTTTTACACTGAATAATTTTTTCATAAAAATGGTAACTTCCAAAACTATGCCTCTTCTTCTGAAACATAGCATATGCTTGTTAAACGTTCCATGTGGCCAAAGCTCCAAACATAGAGCTTTTCACATTTGTTTCTCATCATTTTTGACAATTAGCCTCCCTTATTTCAATAAACAACTCACTCCTAAAGAGTAGTTCTTAAGCACCATTTATCTTTTCCTGGGTGGAGTAAAGATTTCCCATGAACAAGCATTTCACATTTTTCTTTGCAAAATGTTTTCCCAAGTGTTTAAGTCTGTGGACAAACCTACGGAGCAGACAATAAAAGGATGTTGTGAGAGTTGAAAGTCAAATTCTTTAGTTTCCACATTGAGGAAAGCCCCCTGCCTCTAACAATAGTCATGATTTAGCATCAGGAATAGAGTGTCACTTCAATACAAGCAAATGACATTCATGTGGGGCAATTATTCAAGAAATAGAATGAGAGTTTAACTTAGTATATCTCTATGAATACTTAATTTCAATTTATCTTTCACTATATTATCAATCTCAGAACATTAAGAAAAATAAGAGAAAGTAGAAATAATTGTGACAATTTTTATTGGAAAAAGAAGAAAATATAAGAGAATTGGAAACAATTGCTGTAAATTTTACTGGAAACAAAGTTTTACTGGTATACTGTTTCTTTTGTTGACCAATCAATTTAACCAAATAACATTATTGTTTGTAAGTCCTGGAAAAGTATGGAAATGTCTGTTTATTTAATTGAGTTTTAAATTACCCCTAGGATCATCCCTGGATTATATAATTACCTTTCAGGGGCACTTCTACATTGGTGTTTTAAACACTGCTTAGAAAGGAGAAAAGAAAAATGGTTTACCATGAGATATTAAAAGTACTTATGATCCACATAGAGAAGATGAAGCTGTAGTCTCCCCCAAAACCCAACAAAATAAAAAAATCAAGACTTTCTCTTCCCCAATTCTTCACTGTCTTCATTTTTGGGGTGTCTTTTGTGTCTATATTCTTTTCTAAGAGAAAAGAATTCTAAAATTCAAGGAATGATATTAACTTGATATAATTATTAGTGGGTACACAGAGCAATACTTGTCTAGGGCTTCTCCTTTGGGTCTGGCCCTAATACTATCAAATGAAGAAAATGCTTTTACGTTAATAAGCTTGGAAGGAGATTGGTTTCAACTGAGCAATTATCTTTCTGGTCCCATGATCCCAACAGCTGAGAAACTCGGTTCCTATATTTATGTTGTTTACCTCACAAAATCAAAGTGTGTATCTTTCTATAAATGTATAATCAATTACATAATGCAAAAAATTGTCCATAAAATGTATAATCAATTATATGACATGTAAGTAAATTCAGACAAGAGATAAAATATGTTTCAGGACCAAATTTATCATTTATTTGTCCTCCAAGGAACTTCTCAATTGAAAATTGATTGTTAACTTTCTCAATATGCCTTATAAAATTTATTTTCTCTCTCTTTTATTTTTGGTTTATCTGTCATCAAAATGAGGTGATATAAGCATAGATCTAATCCTTCTATCTCGATTACAGTGAGTTTTACAAAGATGTATTTGTAGTCTGGATTTCTTGGTTTGTGACATTATTGGTTTATAGAACAGGTTGCTCCTCCCTGGAGAAATTAAGTCTTCAGACTTCTGGTTGGCAAAGTCTTTGAGTCCTCTGCAGTGTTCCCCTTGGGGGATGGAAGTGTCTCCTGGTTGGTTCAGAGTGGCTTGTCTCACTAAGCAGTGTATTACTGTTCCAGAGGAAACTGCCAATTGGCAGCCAGACATGAGTGGTCTGGTCAATTAGCAAGCTTCTGTTCAGCCCTTGCTCTTGAGTACTGTGACTACGGAGCAAGTATGTTACCTGGATGAGGTGGAAGTTCAGCGATGTGGAATAACTAGCCGGGATTCAGTGGCAACATCAAGAGTAACTGGGGACTTTGGTTTTCTGAGTCTGCCTGATCTCATTTAGCATGATGTTCTCTCGTTCCATCCATTTTCCTGAAAATGATATAATTTTGTTCTTCTTTATGGCTGAGTAAAACTCCATTGCATATGTGTGTATATACATATCTATATATCTATATCTATCTATCTATATATATGTATATATATATACATATCTATATATCTATATCTATCTATCTATATATATGTATATATATTACATTTTCTTTTTCTATTCATCTGTTGACAGACACCTAGCTTGGTTTCATAGGGCTATTGTGAACTATGGGTATTCATGTGTCACTATAGTATTCTAACTGTAATTCTTTTGGAAAGATACCCAGGAGTTGTATAGCTGGGTCATATGTAGAAGCTAGAGAGAAAATAGGAAAGGAAAGGGACTTCATAAAAATGAGAAGGGAGATCAGTACAATGGTGTAAGGGTATTGGGGAAGGGAGGAAGAGAGAGGAAAATAAGGCTTCAGAAAGGAAACAGACAAAATAATGTTATGTTTCTATATGAATGTATCACTACCAATTTCACTGGCATATATAGAGAGGGAGGAGGTAGAGAGGAGGATGGTGTACAGAAGGAAATACACCAAGAGATGTTGTGTGCATATATGAATGGATCACTTGACTCCCACTATGATGTATAGCTATAATGAGTCAACAAAAATTTCAAAGAGGAAGAAGGGAAAAATAATTTTATACTTAGGCACTCTTTTAATTATAAAAAGCTTAAGTCTATTTTGGGAGAAAGTTGGTTAAAATAATGAACAAATAACAAATGAGTGAAACATATAAAAGAGTGACTGGAGGCAGTGCTCTAGTCCAGCACTCCAATCTCCATAAGTTCTCCAAACATACCAAATACATTGAAAATCTAAGTGAAACAATGAGCTTTCTATGGCCACAAATTCAAGACAAATATTTAGTCCTCCTCAAATAGAATTTTGCTGTAAACCATTCTTGTACAGCAATGCTGAAATTGCCACTGATGATAGTTTAGGAGAAAATATTCCCCAAATTAAAAAAATGAACTATGGTTAATATTAAGTTTGTTCACTGATATTTCTGTAGTCACATTGAGCCTCCTTGTACTATATAGCTCATGAACAAAAAACTTTATGAAAGTAAAAATCTACAGAATTATTATAGTATCTGTGATTATAAGAAACAGAGCAAACACTCTGACTAGAACTATCTTGGATAACCAGAAGAGACATGTAGAAATATAATACATTATTAACAGATGGTTGGTAATCATGCAGAAAAAGAAGCAGTGATTGTTCAGAAATTATATGAATTCATTGAAAACAAATCATACCAAAAACTGTAATTTCTTATTTAAATGCACTTTGTAGATTGGTAGACAAAAATGCTGCAGGTATAGCATTTCATTTCAGTAGGACATTTGATAGAGTCTCAGTTAAGGTGGCTGCTATGTAATGAGGTGATCAGATCATTGAACTTAGAATCTGAAAACATATCTGACTCTCTCACTTAGTTCTATAAGCTTCTACAAGTCATGTGGATTTTTTGAAACTAAGTTTCTTTGACTATAGAATATTTATTTATTTTCAACCTCATTCCAAAATTACTAAATGCTCAGTAGCAATGGTTTGAATTGCAACCTGGATGAGACTCCAGTTAGGTGGACTTAAAGTAAGAAAAAGAACTAGGCTCAACGACTAATGAACAAATGCCAACTTTATGGGAGAGTTCTACTGGATATCTCGTCCAACTCTAAGTTTTATCCTGTTCAGCATACATCAATACATTTTGTAGAGATGTAGAAGTGATAATTATTAAAGTTATACATAAGGAGACTCAAAGTGAGTGGAGTGGGTCTATATAGCAAATTTAGACTCCTCCACAGTCCAGAATCAAAGCAGTGAGAGAACAGATGATCTCTCTCATCTATAGAGAGGTAGTGACAGAGAGAAGGCACTAAGACACAATACTGGACAGTCAGAGACTTGGAGGGATTTGAAAATTCTGGTTACTGGAACAGAAAAGAATTTGTTAACCCTGAATCCTGACCAGGACCGGGGACGGGGGTGGTTAACAAGGGAGAAGGAGGGGCAAAGTTAAAAAATTTACTTCTATAACAATGGTGGAAAAGAAAGTAGGATCTATTTAAGCTAGGCAAGAATTGCAAAGCCACTTGGTGAGTGAGAGGCGCATAGCTTACCACAAATTATTTATAGAAAACTGCCAGGCAGCCATCTTGTAGAAACCATACCTAAGCCTGCCTGGCTACAAGGAATTGAACATATACAGCTTCATCCCACCTAGAGATAATGGCAAACACTCTCCTAGGGAATGCCTTTGAAATGGGCTGTCCCAGTAATCTGTATAGGGACCCCTACTAGCTCAAGGTTGCTGTACTTCCCCATCCCCCAATAAGGAGAGTAGGGTGGAGCGGAACAGAGAAAGTCACCATCAGAAAGTGTCTTAGTCAGCATTCTTACTGATAAAATCGAAAGCCCTGACCATGTAACTTAGAGGAAGGAAGATTTATTTGCTCACAGTTTCATGTTCAGTCCATGTGAGGGCAAGAACTGTGGATGTCAAGGCATGGTGGTGGGAAGCAGAGAGAGGGAGAGCACAAGGCTTTGCTCTCACATCATGAAGGCCAGAAACAAGAGAGCAAGCAAGGGGGGAGTAACCATACATAATCCCAAGGCTGCAGCTTCAGGGACCCACCCTTTCCAGCCCAGGCCCAGGCCCAGGCCACACCTTGGTTGTAATAGCCCTGCTTCCAACATTGCCACCCCATTTCTGTGAGGGCTAAGGGGGCATTGTATTTTTAAATCTATTACACAGAATGAGGCAACTGGGAAGTATATAGGAATAAATCTAACCAAGGAGGTGAAAGATTTCCACTATGAAAATTACAGAACACCAATTAAAAAAATAGAAGATACTAGAAGATGTACAGATCTAACATGTTCAAGGATAGGCAGAATTAATATTGTTAAAATGGCTATATTACCAAAAGCAATCTACAGATTTAATGCAACCCCCATCAATATACCAATAGCATTATTTACAGAATTAGAAAAACAGTCTTGACATTTATATGGAAGAATAAAAGACCCAGAATAGCCAAAGAGATTGTGAGCAAAAAGCAATTCTGGAGGCATCGCAATACCCAATTTCAATTTATACTACAAAGCTACAGTAACAAAAACAGTATGGTACTGATATAAAAAGAGACATGTTGACCAATGGAATAGAAGAGAAGACCCAGAGACAAACCCACATAGATACAGTCATCTGAGCCTTGATGAAGGCCCCCAAAACATGTTGGAGGAAAGATAATCTTTTTAACAAAAGGTGCTGGTAAAACTAGATATTCATAGGTAAAAGAATAAAAGTAGGTCCTTATCTCTCACCCATAATAAAATAAGCTAAAAATGGATCAAAGACCAGGAATTAGGCAAGAATCTTTGCAACTTCTACGAGAAAACGTATGGGAAACACTCCAACCTATAGGCACAGGCAATAACTTCCTCAGTAGGACTCCTAAAGCTCAGGAAATAATACCAAGAATTAATAAAATGGAATGGCATCAATTTAAAATCCTTCTGCACAGCAAAGGAAACAACCAAGTCTGAAGAGGTTGCCTACAGAATAGGAGAAAATCTTTGCAAGCTACTCCTCTGACAGAGGACTAATATCCAGAATATATAAAGAACTCAAAGAACTTAATATCAAAACAAACAAATAAAAAAACCCAATCAATAAGTGGCAACTAAACTAAATAGACAATTCTCAAAAGAAGAAATTTAATAAAAATGAAAAAAATGTTCAAAATCTACCAGTTAGAGAAATGCAAATCAATACTACTCTGAGATTTCATCTAGTTCCTGTTAAAATGGCAATAATCAAGAATATAAATAATAATAAGTGTTGGCAAAAATGTAGGGAAAGAGAATACTTATGTAAATTAATACCATCACTATGGAAATCGGTATGGAGGTTCCTCAGAAAACTAGGAATGGGACCATATGACCCATCTATATCACTCCTCTGTATTTATCCAAAAGAAAGTCAGCATACTATAGTGATACATGCATGCCCATGTTTATAGCATTCCAATTCACAGTAGCCAAGTTATGGAGCCAGTATAGGGTCTGCCAACAGATGAATGGATAAAGAAAATTTGGTATATCTTTACACACACACACACACACACACACACACACACACACACACACAATGAATTTTATAAAGCTATAAAGAACAAAATTATAGCTGGGCGTGGTGGTGCACGCTTGTAATCCCAGTACTTTGGGAGGCGGAGACCGGAGGATCCGGGTTCGCGACCAGC
>PVJS01001136.1:80992-104642 GCA_004027185.1 Glis glis | reverse complement strand
ACTGTTTTTATGGGGGGGGAGGCAGAAATGTGTAATAATCTTGGAATCCAAGTTACACCTTTTTTTTTTTTGTGGTACTGGGGATTGAACCCAGGGGCGTTCTACCTCCACGCTACACCCCCAGCCCTATTTTTTATACTTTATTTTGAAACTGGGTCTCACGAAGTTGCGGAGGGCCTCAGTAGAGAGAGAGAGAGAGAGAGAGAGAGAGAGAGAGAGAGACAGGGAGAGAAAGAGAGAGAAAGAGCTGAGGCTGGCCGCGAACCCAGATCCTCCGGTCTCTGCCTCCCAAAGTACTGGGATTACAAGCGTGCGCCACCACGCCTGGCCCAAGTTACACCTTTTTTGGACTCAGTATGTCTCAAAAGGATTGATTTATATCTCTGTCCTTTAATGGGAAAGCTAAATTTGCAGACACATGTTTCTTTCCACCCAAGGGCCGTGGCCGGGGGCAGCCTAAGTTTCTGTCTTGAAAGGTTCTGGAGGGAACTGGTGTCTCCAGATCGCTAGGGGAGACCTGGCCAGACCGTCTGCTCCGCGGTGCATGAGCTCACACTCTATCCCTGTGGTTTTCTCTTCAGGTTCCCTGAAAGGCCGTAAAGGAGCAGAAGGACGCGTGGGCTTCCCTGGGCCTTCTGGATTCCCGGGGCTTCGAGGGCAGAAAGGATGGAAAGGTGAGGGGGGCGGGGGTGGGGGTAGCACTGGCCTTCTGAGGCCACCTCGCCTCATTAAATCCACCCCCACATTTGTTTGAAAGTGCAAGATGAGCACCCCTAATCCAAAATGCTCCCGAATCCCCAACTTTGGGAGCTCCTAGAGGATGCCACAGGTGGGGGATTCCACAGCTGACCTCACGGGAAAGGTCGCAGTCAAAACACAGGTGCACTAAAATTGGTGTGTAAGATTAACTTCAGGCTGTGTGTAGGAGGTGTATAGGGAACACCCTTGCTCTTAGATGGGTCCCCTCCCCAAGATATTTCAAGTACGTATACAAATATTTCAAAATCCAAAATAATCTGAAACAATCCGGATCCCAAGCATGTCGGATGAGGGACGCTCAGCCTGTGAGCGTCACCCTGTGTCTTATGAGCCTCCTCTCTCCATCTGTGACCCTAACATCAAGGTGAGGGGTCAGCGTGCTCTGGGGAGTGAGCACTCGCTGGCTCCTCTTCCTGTCCTGCCTCCTCAATGCCGAGCCCAGCACTGGGTAAGAAAGACGAGCAGCTGTTCCTCAGGCCACATGCAGGTAGCTGGGCCCCAGGATTCAGCCCCGAGACCATAGGACAAGCGTGCGTGCGGAGCCCTGTCCCTCGCACAGTGCTAGAACAGGAACCGCCCTTCTCCATCCCTCTGAGTCTCAGATGAGGCTCAGGTCTTGCCTGGGCCTCACTCCCCAAGGACAGGTGGTCTTGCACTTTATGCTGCCGGCTGCAGCCCCGGGTCTCTGCTCAGCTGCAGGAGTCCTGGGAAAGGCTAGCCCAGGGCCTCCTCCCCTCAGAGGCTATCTGGAACCACAGAAGTGCTTTCTCAGCACATCCGGGCACTTCTCCCCACCCTCACCTGCTGCATGAGGGATGTGGAGGTGCAGGTGCAGAGCCCCGCTGTGGAGGGCAGACTGTAGGAAGCAGCCGACCTTGGAGGCAAGCGGCACCCCTGTGAGCTGCACAGCCCCGCACTCTGGCCGTCATACCTGGGGAGCTGGACAGCATGGCGCTCAATGCCACCTGGTCCCTGGGTCCTGCCAACCAAGACAGAGGAAGAGAGGCTGGGTGCTAATTCCCTGCTCACCCATGACCTTGGCCCCCACGATCATGGCTCTTTCTGGGTTGCCCTCCACCCTGGACTCCTGGAACAGTTCCGCCCCTCGCCCCTGAGGCCCCGTGGTGGAGACCCCATAGCACTGGCACTAGATCCCTCAATATCTTTGACAGTCCCCTCAGCTCTACCTGTTCCTCTGTAAAGGTCCCAGTTTTTAAGTATCTTCAGTAAACATCAAAGCAGAATCCTGAGCCCGAGGAGACCAGGCCTGAGCCCTTGAGTGTCTTACAATGAGACTCACATTGCTCATCCCAGAGCTGGGTATGAAAATCCCCGGCAGAACAGACTGCGTCCATACAATGCTCAGCGCAGTGTCTGGCCAGCCTGCTCACCTGTCTTCTCTTCCCTGCACCTCCAAGCTGAGCGTTGAACAGGTGTGCCCTTCCCCCAATGCTGCAGGTGACGCTGGCGACTGTAAATGTGCAGAAGGTGATCAGTTCATCGGGAGACTTCCGGGCCTGCCAGGACCCAAGGGCTTCCCAGGTTTCAATGGGGAGCCGGGCAAGAAAGGGGACCAAGGAGACCCCGGCCAGCATGGCATCCCTGGGTTCCCAGGGTTCAAGGTGAGAGAACAGCCCATCCTGGTGGCCAGCCTTGCTGGGAAGGTGACAAGAAGCCGGAGGTTTGTCCCGGGTGCCCCAATCCCTGCTCTTATTTGTTAAGCTGACACTGCTTTAGACAATGATACGCATGCACCCAGTGTGTGGGTCTACCTTTCAAGGAGCCACGTGCTCCAAGATGAACTTTAGCAACGTTTCCTGGTGGGACTGTGAAATAGCACGGCCACTGTGGCAGTTTCACACCTCCTTAAAAAGTTAGACCCAGCCAGGCATGGTGGCGCATGCTTGTAATCCCAGTACTTGGGAGGCTGAGACAGGAGGATCCGGGTTCACAGCCAGTCTCAACTACTTAGTGAGGCCCTCCGCAACTTAGTGAGACCCTGTTTCAAAATAAAAAATAGGTCTGGGGGTGTAGCCCAGAGGTAGAATGCTTCTGGGTTCAATCCCTAGTACTGCAAAAAAAAGACCCAGAAATTCCACTCCTAGGTGTATGCCCAAGAATTAAAAACCCATGTCCACAAAAATAGGTGTGTACCAATGTTCAGAGTGATATTATCCATAAGCATCAAAAAGTAGAAATAGCCCAACATCCATCCACCGATGCATAGGGAAACGAACGTTGACATATCCACCAGGAGAAGGGGGAAGCGCTGACACGCGCAGCCATGGGGTGTGCTGTCGTTAGTAACGCTGCTGGCCAAACCTTGTGGTGATACTAAAAATCACTGCGGTTTGGGCTTTCAAACCTAAGTTTTATGATTCATGAATTATCTCTCAAGAAAGGCCTGCTATCATTTGGAGTGTAAAGCATGCTGCTTATTATACATTCTCCTCTTTAAATGTAGTACAAACTGATTTAGCATTTTATGAAGGCTTCCTTGACCAAATAAAAAGTGACGGCTCAGTAGGGTCTGGTGGCACATGCCTATAATTCCAGTACTTGAGAGGCTGAGACAGGAGGATCGCAGGTTTGAAGCCAGCCTCAGCAACTTAGTGAGACCCTGTTTCAAAATAAAAAATAAAAGGACTGGAGGTAGTTTGGAGGTAGAATGTCCCGGGGTTCAATCCCCAGTACCAAAAACATAAAATAAAATAGAGTCAGAGCTCCAAGTAAATCATGAGTTAACTTTTACATGTATGTGTGTGTGTGTATGTGTGTGTGTGATACTGGGGATTGAATCCAGGGGCATTCTACCTCTGAACTACACCCCCAGCCCTATTTTTTTATTCTTTATTTTGAAACAGGGTCTCTCTAAGTTGCGGAGGGCCTCACTAGGTAGCTGAGGCTGGCCGCAAACCTGCGACCCTCCTGTCTCAGCCTCCCAAGTACTGGTATTACAAGTGTGCGCCACCATGCATAGCTAATGAGTTAACTTTGTAGGAACGTGTGACATTCCCTGTCCGCGGGTTCCCACTGTCTATGGACTCAGTGGCCTTTACTTCATGCCTTATGAAAAGATTACCTGGTTTAAATCTTTCTTCCATGGCAATTTTAACTAACCAAAGTTTTAGAGCAAACTTCTGATGTAAGCAAAGAAATTATACTGTTAAAGGTTTTATCTTAGAACTGCAGGAGATTAATAGAGTGAAAAGTAGATCATTTTATATAGTCAGCAATATGGAGAAGACGGTGTGGGCTTCTCGGCCAGTGTCCAACTTGCCGAGTGGGTGGGGATGAACCCCAGGCTCGCCCTAGAAAACAAATAGGAAAATCAAGTAAAAATCAGTTTTATCTTAGTTTTTTAAAAGATGCTATCTTATCTGTGTTTTATCTTAGTTTTTAAAAAGATGCCATCTGCAAATCACAGCTGTCTATGCAGTAAAATTTGCTCAGCTATTTAGAAAAAGTGCACACTTGCTGCTGGCCAAACAAGTAGGATCTGCAGTTGTTTAAAAATGACTGAAGCTTTCCTAGAAGCCAAATGGATCCCATTTTGTGTTCCTGAAATGTCAAAAATTGTCCAAGTGCCCGGCCGTCTTACACACACGCCCACAGGCCTTTTGCTCAAATGCCTCTGGTTGTGTTGCTGGCTTACATTTGGTTCTGTTAAATGTCAGACAAGCCCACTGCAGTGGAGTGCCTGTGACGGCTTCTTGTAATTACAATTTGTTTTTAATATCTGTACTGATAGAGTCTGGCAGAATTCTTGAAGTACAGGAGTTGGTCAACAGACAAATTCATCCATTCATCTGTTTACCCAACACATATTTATTGAGTACCATCTATATGAGAGATGCTGTCCTGAATACAGGGAGAATGTCGCCCTTTTCTGCAAAGGACTATCAATAAATCAAGTATATGTGGCATTTTCTAGGAGGGGGGAGCTCACAATCACTTGTAACAGTCTTTTCCTTTAAACCAACCCTCACAGCTCCCATATTCTTGCAAATCACATTAACCAAGATATGCCCACACTGGCCCATCATACACATTGAAATGCAATCCTAAGCTGTCAACCTGCTCGTCTCTGCCCACTGAAAGAGCTACACTAGATATTACAGCCTAAACTCTGAGGGTCCTGGCAGCAAGCTTCTCTCTAAAGTATGTTCCCCTCAACCTTAACCTCACTTTGCAAAAGAAGCTGTAGATTAAATACTGTTGGCTGTGTCTGCCCTCGATAGCAAATGATCACACGTTTTTATCCTCTGTACTTGGAGGCTCATTGCTTGCTGGGATTGCAAATGATTGCAGATTAGAGTTAAGCAAGCCGGTCATGGTGGTGCACGCCTATGATCTCAGTACTTAGGAGGCTGAGACAGGAGGATCACAGGTTCAAGGCCAGCGTCAGCAATTTAGCAAGGCCTTCAGCAACTTGGTGAGACTCTGTTTCAAAATAAAAAATGAAATAGGGCTGGGCATGTAGCTCAGAGGTAGAATGCTGCTGGGTTCAATTCCCAGTACAGAGAGAGAGAGAGTGAGTTAGTTTAGCAGCCCTGTGCTTTAGGTCAGCTCTCCTCAGAGGTACTGAGTCCAAGGATCCCTGGGGGTCTCTGAGATGCAGGTGTCATTCAGCTGCCCCAAAGTGGGGTCTGAGCACCTGCATCTCTCACCGGCTCCCAGGGCATACCGAGAGTGCTGGTCCATGGGTCACACTCCAAATATCTAGGTTTCCTCCCAGGGCAACAGCTATTACATTTTAATTCATTAATTTTTTAATTTAAAATTCAGTTCCTCGATCCCACCATCCACAGTTCCAGAGTGTGACAGCCACTGTGGCTGGAGGCTACTTGCTGGACAGCCCAGCTGCAGAGCATGGCTGGCATCGTAAAAAGTTCTGGGGCAGTATTGATGACAGGTGATGCCCACAGTTGTGAGCTGAGCCCCATCCCCTGGGATTCCCTGAGCACTCTCAAGGAGGAAAGAACATCTGTTCCTTTGTGCCCACAGGGGGTCCCCGGCAACGTGGGCGCTCCTGGACCCAAGGGAATAAAGGGAGACTCCAGAACCATTACCACCAAAGGTCAGTTCTTCCTGGCCGGGCAGGTCTCGGGCCTCTTCCCCCTGTGAGTGGGCGCAGTGTGTCAGTGGGCTCAAGTGCGGTTCTTTCCCAGGTGAGAGAGGACAGCCAGGTATCCCAGGAGTGCACGGGATGAAGGGCGACGATGGCATCCCGGGGCGCCACGGGCTCGACGGCTTCCCTGGCCTTCCAGGCCCTCCTGTAAGTAGCCATGAGTGGCAGGGCCAGCTCAGCCCTCACGTCCTGACCCTCCTGTCCTCCAGACATCAGAGGGGCAAATGGCGGTGGCGCAGGCACTAAATCAACCCAGTGTGTAGGGCAGGCCCATTTGGGTTTCACAAGCAGAAACCCTATTTTTTAAGAAATAGTTAAGTTGGAAGCCAAGCCAGAGAGAACATTTAAAAGTCAAAGAGCAAATAAGTGTTCCTCGTAGCATAACATATAGAATGAGATCCCTTCAAAACATGGAATATTTTAAAATGGATAGTGGAACCCTTTTTGTCCAAGAGAGTGAAATAGACAGCTTGGTTTTTCAACAAACACTGAAAGACAGGACGTCTGCAGCCTGCAGCCCCGGCTCCTTGGTTGGGGCAGGTGGGGCACGGCCAGGGACTCAGCCTCCCTCCCTGACTCCTGCGCTCCTGTGCTCCATGATTCTGCACCGTCCCTTCCCATCACCCGGAGCTTCCACCTCCCTCCCTTACCCCTCCAGCTCCCACCCCAGTGTCCTCACACGCTGGCGTTGTCATCAGAAGACACGCCTCTGCTGAGCACCCCGATCCTGCAGTCTCCTCTTTCCGATCCTGTGATCGCCCTTACTTCAGGGGGCACACCCCTCTTTTCCTCATCCAACTTAGCATCTTTTCTTAGTGACGTGCCGTCCCTTGAGAACAGTAGTCGTCACAGATGCTGATGCTAACAGCAGCTTGTCCCTGCCCCGTGAGCCTCCCTCTGTGCCTCCTCTTGGTGCCGGAGCTAGCACCTGGGAGAGAGCTGGCTGCTCAGATGTGAATGCCTATCTTCCAGAGCCATCTTCTGTCATGTTGCTCATAAGCTCTCTAAACCTGGCCTTGCTCTGTGACTCGGTTAGGTGCTGGCCGTAGGTGTGTCCATCTGTGTGGTCTTTCTGTTCTGTGTCTGTAACACAGAATTCCAGAGAAACATGGAAAGGAAATGGAGGTAATGGCGGACCTCGATGTTTGTATTTAAGAGAAAAACTGGGTTTTCTTGCAGGGCGATGGCATCCAAGGCCCCCCAGGGGATTCGGGATACCCAGGGCTGCCGGGAACCAAGGGCGCTCCAGGAGAAGCGGGCCCCCCAGGGCTGGGCCTGCCAGGCCCCAAGGGCGAGCGTGGCTTCCCGGGAGACCTGGGCCCCCCCGGCCCGCCAGGCTTCCCCGGCCCTCCCGGCCCCCCAGGCACCCCAGGACAGCCAGGTATGAAGGCGCCTCCCTGGTCTTTCCCATCACACAGCAGTTAGTGTTCCTCACCCTCGGCCCCTGGGCCAGTGCGTACGTCCCTCAGAGTTAAAAGGGGACGTCGGATCACCGCATCTGTTCTCGGTGGTGGGACTGTTGTCCACAGGGGGCTTTCAGGAGCCACCTCTACCTGCTTTTCTCAGCAGTTGGAGCACGGAGTCTCCCCCTCTGGGGCACAGAGTTCAGAAACGGGCCTTCCGATTCTCTGCCCACACCCCCGCCTTCCCAGCACCACACACACTCACACTCGTGCACACCCGTGGGGGTGCAAAGTCAATGCCTTTCGGTGGTTCCAAAAGTACCTCACTCTTCCCTGTCCTCCCCCAGATTGCGACACAGGTGTGGACACAGGTGTGAAAAGACCCATCGGAGGTGACGGACAAGAGGCCGTCCAGCCAGGTACGCCACTGAAGCCCGTGAGCCGGTCACATACACGACTGGCCCACGAGTGCGTGTCAGGCTCCTGGGGGACACATGGGTGGGAGACAGTCGTGTAAAGCTCAGAACGGTGACCCATCTGCTTCAGCTTAGAATCAAAGGAACGGAAGCCTGGTAAACGGTGTGGCTGTGTCCTCCCCACAGGCAGAAGGCGCACACTTTCAGGGGTGTAGGGACTCCATGGGTGTCTCGTACTTAAGACTCATCCATGTGTCCATCTCTCTACAAAGGTGTAAAGGACACCTGTGAATTGTTTGCTTGCTGTATAGGGTCCAGGGCGAGACCGCAGACATGTCAGAAGGGAAGAACCTGGCCTGGCAGACGAGAAGCCCCGGGCTGGTCCCGAGTGAAGGGCTCGTGGTGGGGCTTTGCTGGGGGTAGGCCTGGCCGCACGGGGAGACCTGGAAGCTGAGGGGGAGCTGGGGAGAGAGAGGAGTCAGACAGTGCCATGCCTCAGCCTGGATTTTGAAGAGAGGCAAAGAGTGAGTTTTGCATGGTTTAAGATGCTAGAAGAAGCCAGGTGTGGTGGCACACACCTGTAATCCCAATATTTGGGAGGCTGAGATAGGAGGATGGCAAGTTCAAGGCCAGCCTCAGCAACTTAGCAAGATTCTCAGCAACCTAGCGAGACCCTGATTCAAAATAAAAAATAGGGCTGGGGTGTAGCTCAGAGATAGAATGCCCCTGGGTTCAATCTAGAGCACCACACACACACAAAGATGCTAGAACATGGGATAGTAGTAGTTCCCAAGGGTCAGCAGAAAGTGTAGGTGAAGGGGGTTGAGGAAGCGGCCTCAGCCCTGTGAGTGTCCGCACCTCTGTTGGCCTGGGCCAACAGGAATGACAAACACAGCCATCTCCTGGAACAGACCAGTCACACGAAAAGCCACTTCAGCCCCTGAGTGGCCACGGGCTCTCAGAGAAAAACTGGGTTTCCTTGCAGGGCGATGGCATCCAAGGCCCCCCAGGGGATTCGGGATACCCAGGGCTGCTGGGAACCAAGGGTGCTCCAGGAGAAGCGGGCCCCCCAGGGCTGGGCCTGCCAGGCCCCAAGGGCGATAGCATCCAAGGCCTTCAGGATCCTTCCTGAAGGATCCTGACCTAGCCAGCCACACGCGGGCAGGAAGACAAGGACCAGTGGGACCACACAGAGCGGCTCCCCTTCAGAAGCTGGGACATGGCACTGTGGGAGCAGAGGAGGGAGAAGGGGTGGGCGAGGGGCTGGGCTTCCACGGCAGGTCAGGAAGGATCAGGCTGGACACCCAGACCTGCATTGGAAGTACAGAAAGCACTGCAGACCGGCCGGGGTGCAGACAGTGCAGAGCAGCCTGGCCTCCCGAGTCAGGGGCCGCACACCGTGGGCTTGCGGTCAGGGCGGGGAGGGAGGTCACCGGGACCTGGCAGGCGGTGAGCAAGGACTGAGCCAGGTGGCCACACTGGTGGGACCACAGAAGCAGGGACGGAGCTTGGAGAGTGAAGCACTGGGGGGCTTCGCCTGCCGTCACCTGTCTCTGAGATGTGACTGGTGCACTGAGATGTGCACTGGTGCCGAAGGGCCGGAAGACAGGGATGGGCAGGCTTAGAGGACATCGACTGGACCACGATCCGAGAGGAGTGAGGATGGTAGGAGGTCGTGCCCTGGGGATACCGTCCCCCGGGCGTATGCCCAGAGCCAAGGTCTGGAACATGCTGCGATTCCAAGCCACACTGACATCCAAGAGGTGTCCAAGCCAGTGGCGGATGATGACAATGGCATAAAGACGACGAGACCAGAAAACCAGGCCTTTCATGAGCACCTGAAGGCCCAGCCCACAGCGCTGTGCCTGGCGTGAAGCAGCCCTGGCTGCACCTCCTGGAACATTCTGGATGTGAAGCCAGGTGGGGCGTGGGCGGATCACCTTTGGTTTCCACATCACCAGCAGAGGGGTTTGTAAACGCTGCACATGGCATGAAGGACAAGCTGACGGGGACAGAGACATGGACGAGCCCTCTTGCGTAGGAAGTCCGTTCCCACCGGAAAGTGCCAGAGGTCCCGAGCCGGGCTGCAGAAGCTTGTGCTGCCAGGAGGAAGGGGCAGAGGAGGCAAAGCCCTGTCCACACTCTGGCCATTGACAGGCAGAAGACCAAAGAGACCAAGAACGGCCGTGCTTGCAAGACAGCTGTGTTAGCAAAGGGCACACGGCAAAATACTGCACTGACGTGTCTCCGCCCTGGGCCCTACCGGCCAGGAGCTCTGCGGCCCTGGCTGAGTTTTGCTCATGGCTGCTAATTGCTGTGGTTAATTCTGAAAGTGTTGAGAGTCACAAAGGACAAGCTGAAGGCCCCCTTTCAGAATCACTAGCAGTCTCGTATGCTGACGGAAGGGAGGCCAGCTGGGCCCAGTTAACTGGCTTTGGGCCGCAGCTATTTCCCTCCGCGAGGGAATTAAGCATTTGTCAGCGCAGTGCCGGTTTCTATTTAATCAAACTGACTTAATTTTCATCTTGTGTTAATATTCCAATTTCATTAAACCTTTATTTACATCAGAATCTATACTAATTAAATCATTAAGTTACTCTGGTTACGAAATGGTAGGCGTTCACCTGGCTGCTCTTGGCCCTAGCAGGACCCAAGGCCGTGAGATTCAGTGTTAATGATGCTTCTGCTCACCCCTCCTCTCTCCCCAGGTTGTGTTGGAGGCCCCAAGGGATTGCCTGGCCGGCCGGGACCCCCAGGCCCTCCAGGTAAGGTGCTGCAGGAAGCTGGAGGGCATCCTCAGCTTTCTGTTTCCCCTCCGCCCCTACACACCTGCCCACCCTGGACATGGCGGGTTCCATCATCCTGAAACCTCCACCAGCTATGGCTGCTTCCCAGGAAGCCAACTCTGCTCATGCTGTGGAAAGATGAGCATGGTAGTGGACACTTAGCTCAACCCCAGGCTGAAAGGGAAATTCCTGCCTCGGAGAACTCAACCTCGTCCGTGAGCCCGGACGGGTTGTCAGGAATGACCCCCAGCCTTGTCACTCCCCAGCTTCAGGATAGACCTCATCAAGTGCCAACGAGACCACATCCCATTCGTCCTCACCAACCTGACATGAGCTCTGGTTTCCTTGTGTGTTTAGGTGCCAAAGGCCTCCTAGGGTTGCCAGGATTCTCCGGAGCCGATGGCACGCCAGGCCTCAAGGGCTTCCCCGGAGACCCAGGGCGGGAGGGAATCCCAGGACCCCCAGGTAAGTCAAGAGGGACCCCCTTCGGCCTGGGTGTGTGTAATCGGGGCCTCCCCAGCTCTGTTATCATCCAACATGTAGAAGCTAGTTTGACACACGCTGGATGCCGGCTGTTGTCCTGTTGTTGGGAGAATAAAACTTCTTGACTTTTTCATCACTAATACTAATAAATTCGTCACTGGGTTTTTGCAGCAGATACCTATAGATCCTGCGGGAAAAAGGAAATAGGTGTTGCAGAAAGACTTTCCTCTAATAGTAAACACTCTAAGGCTATCCTTACCTGAGATTGTCCAAATCGCCTCATCCCCAGTCTGATGGTCACTTGCCAGGTGCTGCGCAATGAACAGCCGCGTGCGGGCTCTCCACACTCGCCTGCTCTGAACAAACAACTCAAACTGTTCCGTCCACTTTCTGACACCGCAAAGAATGTCGGAAGCCATTTAGTGGCTAAAGGAGCCGGAGACGCGGAGGGAAATTAGTGTGTTTCCGGTAGTGGGTGGTGGGGAAGAGTAGGAACACTTCCTTCTATATCCACATCCCCAGGTACAGTTCAGTGTCCTCTGACACCAGCGTCCACTGTGGCTGTGACACCAAGGGTGTGAGTAAGCACCGTCGCCCCAGTGTGGCTGCAGAGGCACAGATTTTGTAATGTTTAGATGGAACTGGAACTCCTTAAGGTCAACTTGCCACCCAGTATGCGACAGCTTTCCTCGGGATCCTGGCTGGATCTTCTTTTAGCCTCTACTGCGATCAGTTTTGTCATCTAGGACCTGTGAAACATGGAGACCCTCTTTTTGCTAGAAAGCTCCTCCTTAGTGCAACGCAGCCTGCCTCCCAGCAAGTTTTCATGGGCTGTGTCCTTGAGCCACGCGGCCTACTTCAAAACCACACATGCGCCAGGCGTGGTGGTACACGCCTGTAATCCCAGTACTTGGAAGGCTGACCCAGGAGGATCACAGGTTCAAGGCCAACCTCAGCAATTTAGCAAGACCCTCAGCAACTTAGCGAGACACTGTTTCAAAATAAAAAAAATAATATAGGGCTGGGGTGTAGCTCAGAGGTAGAACACCCCCAGTGGAGCCATCTATCTTCAAAGCACAGCTCTCCCACTGAGGCTTCTCTGCCCCTGCGTACAGAGCTGAGGTCACGAGCCCTTGGAAGCCTGGGCTCTCTGCACAGCCAGGGTGTGGCACTGGGGCTGAGGACACTGACAGGAGTGTTCATGCTGAAAGCATTTGACCCAGTGGCACCTGCTGTCCCTCCAGTGCAGTGCAGGCCGTGCGGCTTTCACGGTGAATGCAGAGGGGCACCCATCCCCCTCGAGCATTACCAAGCTAACCACCAGGGCTTTCTTACCAGGGAGGCGGGACCTCAGTGCTGATGGCCCTGGGCATCCCCACCCCCTGGACATTTCCATCCTAGACTCCATTCCTCACCTGCACACAACCTGGAAGGTTTATCTGCAAAACATGGGTGTCTGTGAATCCTGAAGACCGTGTCAAGGAGCAGTTGGCTCTAGTGGCCTGGTCCACATTGAATTTCAGAGCTGGGGCCAGATGGTGGAGGGAAGTAGAGAGATCTAAGGGACACTGTGGGAAGTGCAGGTTCCAAGATGGGCAACGGGCAGGGCCTTGTGCTGCAGGGACGCCCCCCGAGAGCCCTCACCGGCCCCGGCCGTTTCCAGCCTCTTTCCAGCACTGCCCTATAACACGATCGTGCTGACCTGTGGCTGGACCTCTGTTTCCTTTTAGGGTTCCCGGGACCTCGAGGATCCAAAGGCGCCATGGGCTTTCCTGGCCCAGATGGACTACCGGGCCCCATTGGCCTGCCAGGGCCAGCCGGGCCTCCTGGAGACAGGGGGCTTCCAGGAGAAGTCCTGGGGGCGCAGCCCGGGCCCCGGGGAGATGCTGGACTACCTGGACAGCCCGGGCTGAAAGGTCTTCCAGGAGATAGAGGCCCCCCGGGGTTCAGAGGTGAGTCACATGACAGGGGTCTGAAGTCCCTCCTGGGGGTCTTGTGCTACTGGTCTTGCTTTGTCCTCCCCCACTTAATCCCAGCACGCCTGCAGAGTGTTTTATGACAGTGACGCGTTTGCCATCTCCAGCCAGTGAGCACAGCCCCAAGACCTCTTGCAAGTGGGGAGCCACTGACATTCTGTATATGGAAGCTGCCTGGGCTCACGAGCAGGGCCGCTGTTTTCTCAGCATGCTGTACAGCTGGTGTGAAGAACAGACAGGCCGGGCTGCTTAGGCAAGGTCGCGGAGGCGATCAGAATACTCCAGAATGCAATTTAAAATGTCTTGATGGTCTTCACAGCGTTATCAGTGTGTGTGTAGCAAAGTAGAAAGACACCATTGTTCGGTGCATGAATAGGGCATCAGATGGCCTCGAGTGTTGAGCTTAGTAAAGCACTGAGCACCCCAAACCCGCAGCTTGAATGAAAGATGGCACCACTGAACAGCTTGTCTTTACACGGGGAGCCCAGGCTGGAGACACCTCGTGGCTGAAATCCACCAACTGGTGTTCCACATCAAAATCGGAAGTGCAGGATAAGAGTGGGCTGGCCACATGGGGGGCAGGAAGCAGTGTCCCTCCCTGGCTCTGCAGCCACCACAGCCAGCAGCCTTCACAGGATAGGCAGAGTGGAGTCTGGGCCTCAATGAGGGGACCTCAGGGCATGAAGAAGCTTCAGATGTCCTAGCAAGGCCTGAAAGGGGTGGGACATGGGGAAGGAGGGTTTCAATGACAGCAAGACTGGTCAGCTCCAGCAGCTGTTGATGCTGACCAGGAAAACCCCAGCTTGGGGCCCATGGTGCACTCAGAGAGGGGCTGAGGTGAGGTGGAAGCAAGGAAGGATGGAAAGAAGAAAGGAAGGAAGGAAGGAAGGAAGGAAGGAAGGAAGGAAGGAAGGCAGGCCAGCCAGAGACCCAGGACAGTCCTCAAGCCTGTGGCCTTGGCGCTGGCTCTCTGACTTGCACAGGTCTCAGCTCACCCACATTCTCCCCATCACTGGGTTTTGGTTAACTCGTGCCCCAGACCCCCATTCTTGTTGGTGGACAGAGCGTCTCGGGGACCTGACGTCCCCATCGGACTCCCCATCCCGCGGCCCTGCCTGGCTATTCTTCCATGGCCCCTCGCACCCACGAGCAATCCTGTTTTTCCCCAAGCTGTTCACTCTAAAGATAGAAAACCAAAAAATAAGTGTCCTCATTTCCACAGTACCGTGGGAGCGTAATAAGTTTTTTCAAATATTCGATAAGTGTTTGTTTGGGACTTCAGGTCGATTTCAGGGCGTCTTCCTAAGGAGGTCACCTGCACACGGGCATGGGTGTCTGTCCCGGAACTCCCAGGCCGCTCCTCACAGCACCGTTTGTGAGAGCGGAACTGAGGGTGGAATACGTTAAACACGGCGTCCCACGAGACGCTTTAGGCATCAGTCATCTAAGGGCTGGCGAAGGATGCTTTCAAATGTGGCAAAATCCCGACAGCATAGGGTCGAGTAAAAAGAGCTAGGTTCGAGCTGTATTTATAGTGCAGTCTCAACTCTGCCAGGATCTATTTCTTGGAACATTTTTAGGAACAGAAAAGGCAAGGAGGAAACGTGTCAAAACGGCAGTCAGTATCTCTGGGTATACATCTGGGTATGAGTTATTTTGCTTTTGTCCTCTATACTACTTTTATTTTTTCAGGTTTTCTGCAGTCCAGACAGTTCACCCTTATCTCTACGGCTAAGTCTAAGGAGGTGGCTGGTATGGGCAGTGGACAGGGTACAGCCGTCTCACGGTTCTTGTCTCTGATTCTGCAGGAAGCCAGGGGATGCCCGGCATGCCAGGGCTGAAGGGGCAGCTGGGCTTCCCGGGACCTTCGGGCCAGCCAGGCCTGCCTGGGCCTCCGGGACAACATGGATTTCCAGGAGCTCCTGGACGAGAGGGACCCTTGGGGCTCCCCGGTGCCCCAGGCCTCGGAGGTAAGACTTCAGCGCCTCCAGAAAGGGGTGGGGTCCTCAGTGGCACTGATGAGTAAACTAGTACTGCTGTCCCCTGGAGAGTTCTCAAACTGTGTTCCAAGGAACCCCCAAAGCGGCAAGGGGTTCCAAACATATACTTCACCGAAGAGAATTTACGCAGCCAGAGAAACCAGCTCATCCTTTGTACCTGCTGTACGTGTTGGGGATCTGGTAAGATTTCATTAGGGAGAGAAATCCCCGCAGCCAGAGTTCAAAACCGCTACTCTGATTTGGAGATGAGATAATGAAAGTGGCCCCGGCAGGAGACAGAGGCAAAGGCCACCGTCGGGCTCCATCAGGGCAACGCGCCCTGCTGCAGGCCCCAGGGGGTACTTAGCTCTCCCAGTGCTGGGAGGGCTCAGTGCTGGTCCCCGGGCTTCCACATCTCATGGGCCAGTAAATGTTTCTGGATATTTATTTATTCATTTATTTATTTATTTTGTGGTACTGGGTATTGAACCCAGGGGCGTTCTACCTCTGGGCTACACCCCCAATCCTATTTTATTTTTCATTTAGAAACAGGGTCTCACTAAGTTGCAGGAGGCCTGAGTTGCTGAGGCTGGCCCGCGAACCCGTGATCCTCCTATCTCAGCCTCCCTAGGACTGGGATAATAGGCGTGTGTCGCCACACCCAACTTTTATTTTGTTTTTTAAGATGGGGGTCTTACTATGTTACTCAGGCTGGTCTTAAACTCCTGGACTCAAGCCACCCTCCCACAGGAGGATGGGAAGGACAGGAGCAGCCAGCAGGAGACCTCTCCCTGGAACTCGGGACCACAGGCTCTGTCTGGCCCCAGGCCACATCCCTGACAGGACTAGCAGCATCCCTCCGCTTCCTATCCCACTGCGAACCCAGTTGCTCAGCTCCTGGAGGCATGGCTCCCCTCCTACGGCCGGCCTCCAGCCTCCCAGTGATGGCCTCTCCAGAGAGGCCAAACATGGGGTTTCCGCGTGCTGGGTCCCCCGTGGAAAATCACTTCTGAAGTCTCAGTTTTCTATTTCCTTACCAAGATGTCTTTCTTATTGAAGAGTGTCACTGGTGCCTTAAAATCACCATAAGAAAAGTTGTCTCTGGGTCCCCTTTACTTCACTTTTCTTCTTTCTGACAGGTCTCCCTGGGGACAGGGGAGAACCTGGTGACACAGGTGTGCCTGGTCCTGTGGGCATGAAAGGCCTCTCTGGGGACAGAGGTGACGCTGGCTTCTCAGGCGAGCAAGGTCCCCCAGGAAGCCCTGGATTTAAAGGAATGGCCGGAATGCCAGGTGTCCCTGGACAAAAAGGTAAGCGTGGGGCGGAGTCCCCTTGTAGGAACATGGGGCTGGTCATACCTGAGTCGATGCAGGTGTCCCGGCACCTACCTCACAGGCGGGAGACTAGCCTGGCACCCCTGCAGATCTGAGGCCACAGGACCCTGCAAAGATGGGCTGGGACCAGTTTCTCAGGTGGGACCAGTGTGCCCCAGAATGACACTTACCAAGAAAGGCTGCTGGTGCCTGAGACCAGGGTCTTCACCGGCCCAGGCGCTGGTCCCAGGGTCCTGCGCCCTCAAGAAGCCGGGTTCAGGTCGGAGGCTGCCTGGTGTTTATTTAACACCCGGCCATGGAGTTCGCTTCCTTTGCACACGCTGAGTCTCCAGTGGAGCCCTCCCTCCGCCCGTGTGCTGCTGGAGACACAGATACCTCCCCAGGTCCTCGGCAGGTCTCCGCCTGGCAGCAGTGCTAAGGCCAACGCGTGGCCATTGCCCTTTCTGATCTCCTCTAATGCTTGGACGGTGCCAGCTCCGGCTGTCCCCAGGCTTTTCCCTGACTTCCCTGGACCCGCCTTTCAGTCATCTCCCAACTCCTGTCTGCAGACACGCTGACCCTGTAGCGCTCTGCCTGTGCCCTGCCCAACAGACAAGGCTTCCACAGCGGTGTCCCCAGGCATCCCTGACTGGGGTCAGGGGTCTTGACCTGCCTCGTGTTGTTGTGTGAGATGGAAGCACGCTGTATGCCTGGCCCTGCCTAACCACTGCTTCTCTTTCCCTCCAAAGGGGAGAGAGGTTCTCCGGGGATGGACGGCTTCCAAGGCATGTTCGGGCTCAAAGGCAGACCTGGAATCCCGGGAATCAAAGGAGAAGCAGGATTTTTTGGAGTTCCTGGTCTGAAGGGCCTGGCTGGTGAGCCAGGTGTTAAAGGTAGGCGCCTCTAACCATTCTCCTCAGGTGGCTGAAACTTACCTTCCTGGGGGTGTTTCACTGCTCAGAGGGGCTCTCTCAAAACCCACTGCACCCAGGAACCCTCATGCTAGAAGCTAGAAAAAAAATGAGCAAATACTAGAAGGCTTCATCCCGCTTCGGCACATTGACAGTGTATCAGGGAACAATCCTAACCAAAGGAAAACTAAGAACAAAAACAACAGCAGCAAGCCAGGCGTGGGGGCACACCTGTAATCCTAGGACTTGGGAGGCTGAGACAGGAGGATCCGGGTTCACGGCCAGCCTCTGCAACTTAGTGAGGCCCTCTGAAACTTAGTGAGACCCTGTTTCAAAATAAAAAATAAAATAGGGCTGGGGGTGTAGCTCAGAGGTAGAATGCCCTTCCGTTCAACCCCCAATAACATACAGACACAACACAAAAAAAATAAACAAACAAACAAATAAAATAAAATAACAGCAGCATTAAGAACCAAAAATGCAACGGAGCATGGTGTCACGTGCCTGTAATCTCAGTACTTGGGAGACTGAGACAGGAGGATCGCAGGTCTGAGGACAGCCTCAGCAACTTAGCAAGACCTTGTTTCAAAAAAAAAGAAAGTTCTGGAAGTTCTGGAGTACTAGGGGAGTAGCTTAGAGGTAGAATGTCCCAGGTTCAACCCCCGTACCACAAAAAGAAAAAAGAAAGAAAGACAAAACTGCCATAAAAACATTCCACCACGCTTATGCCCTAGTAAGACTGAGGAGGGAAAGCCAGGCGAAATCCCGGAAAGGCAGATTCCAGGGGGCATGGTGGTGCACGCTGTAATCCCAGAACTTGGGAGGTTGGGACAGGAGGATCGCAAGTTTGAGGACAACCTCAGTGATGTAGTGAGACTCTCAGCAACCTATCAAGACCCTGTTTCAAATCAAAAACATAAAAAGGGCTGGGGGTAGAGCTTGGAGATAGAATATCCCTGGGTTTAATCCCCAGCACGAAGGGAGGGAGGGAGGAAGGGGGGGAGGGAGGGAGGGAGGGAGGGAGGGAATCCCTTGGCAAAGGAGTACACAGCATTCCAGGAGGATGGATGGAACACTGTGGCAAAGGCCCTGTGGCCCATGGTGAGGCTGCTTCAAGCCAGCCCGGGCAGTGTCAGAGGACCCCGATGGAGGCTCCTCGTCGCCGGGGTTCCTTGCTAACACGCCACATTCTTGTCATCTCTGTTCTGAATAAACTGCAGCGACCTCTGAAAGTGTCCTCCCCCAGCCAGCATTGGTGAGGTGCGGAGGAACAGAGCCCTCGGGCGCTGCTGGCAGGGGGGACATGGCGCCGCCAGTGGGGACACTGTTAGGCAACGTATTAAAAAGTTAAACATGGAGTTGCCCAGAAATTCTACTCCTCAGTAAAAAATAAGTGAGAACATATGTCCAGACAAAAATCTGTACACAAATCCTCACAGCAGTGTTATTCATAATAGGCAAATGAAAACCTAAATGTCCATCCCCCATGAATAGATAAATAAGATGTGGCATAGCCGCACAGTGGAATATGCAGCAATAAAATAGCACTGACTCGTGCCACAACATGGGCGAACCTCGAACACACGGTACCACGTGCTGGTTCTGTCCACATAAGACACGGGAGTAGCAAATCCACGGAGACAAGAAGTGGACATGTGGGTCCCCAGGGCTGGGAGGACGCTGAGGGCCACAGGGCTTCATTTCTGAGATTGTTCTCAGGTTCGATTGTGGTGATACAACTCCATGCATACCCTAAAAAACAAAGCCATTTGATCAGTCTCTGTAAAGGAGTATGGTGCATCAATTATTCATCAGTAGAGCAAATTAAATTAGAAATGAGACCGCCCTGGGCTCCACATGGCTTTCTCTCGGTTCACTGGGACTCTTTGAGCGTCCCGAGCTGAAGCCACCCAGCGGGTCCGTCCCCACGCTGGACAGCAAGCACACAGACGGCAGCATCAATTTATGTTTTGTTGTTGTTGTTTAGGTGTTTTGTGTGTGTGTGTGTGTGTGTGTGTGTGTGTGTGTGTTACTGGGGATTGGACCCAGGGGCATTCTACCTGTGATCTACACCCTCAGTCCTATTTTATTTTTTATTTGGAAACAGGCTCTCATGAAGTTGCCGAGGCTGGTCTCAAACCTATGATCCTTCTGTCTCAGCCTCCCAAGTACTGGGATTATAGACATGCGCCACCATGCTCAACTTCAATTTCTGTTTTATTGTTGTTTGGGGTTTTTTGTTTTTGATGTCATTATTGTTTTCTTTGGGGTCCTGGAGATTGAACCCAGGGACATTCTACCTCTGAGCTACCCCCTAGCCCTTTTTTAATTTTTTATTTTGAAACAGGATCTCGCTAAGTTGCTGAGGCTGGCCTTGAACCTGTGATCCTCCTGTCTCAACTTCCCGAGTATTGGGATTATAGGTGTGCGGGCCACCATGCCCGGCTTCAATTTATGTTTTTGATCCCTTCTGCATCTAGCCATTTATACTGGATAAATGTTTGATGAAAGAAACGATTCGTTTCCTTTGGTCAAATTTCACTCACCAGTGGCCCTTGGTGCTGAGGCTCTGCTGGGCGCAGGGAGCGTGGTGCTTCCGGGAGACCGCGCCTGCGCAAGCCTCGTGCTGTGATGAGGGTGATCACTGTCACATCCGAGTACATATCCAAAGTACCACGCTCATGAACTATTGCGGGGACCCGCCAGCCCCATGACTCCCTCTGTCACCCCCTTGCTCATCCCTGTGTCTCCTGGGCACTGCTGGAGGGAGCAGGGCCTTCCCTCTGCCAAGGACTCTGTGCTCAGTGACAGCCACAGGACCAAGGTGCTGTGTCCCCAGTCCCCACTACTCAGACAGAGGAGTGAGCACCGGAGGCCGGGGAGAGAAGGCCCTTTTCCACCCCCCTAGGTCTCTCTCAGAAGCTGCCTAGTTTAGGGGGACATGGCTCAGGGCCCCTCAGACAGGGCTTTGGAGGGGGCAGCAGATGCTGAGGGACCTTCTCCACCGTTGTCGCACATGGTCCGGGGGTTACGGGAGGTGACTACTCTGTTCTCTTCCAGGCAGCCGTGGAGACCCCGGTCCCCCAGGACCACCTCCTATCATCCTGCCAGGGATGAAGGACATTAAAGGAGAGAAAGGAGATGAAGGGCCGATGGGTCTGAAAGGGTACCTGGGCCTGAAAGGTGAGGCACCACCACGGGCCGGCCTGCGCCCCTCCCTCCACCCAGCCCTGCGCCCTGCCTGGTCCCGAGCTGCTCCTGCGCCCTGCCAGACTGGGCTTGTCGTTTGTCTCCTGTGCCCCAGTGTCTCCGCCAGTGGGCATAAGGTCGTTCTCGATGCCCAAATAGCATCACCTTCCTGTCTTAAGACAGGAAGCACCTGAGACTGCAAGATGCAGGCAGACTGCAGAATTGCACGCTTGGGGAGGGTGGGTGCTGTCTCCTCACCAGGTCATCACACTGGGTCTTCCCGCAGGTATCCAAGGAATGCCGGGGATCCCCGGGCAGGCAGGCATCCCGGGGTCACCTGGGAGGCCCGGCTACATCAAAGGAATCAAAGGAGACATCGGAGTCCCCGGCATACCAGGTTTGCCAGGGTTCCCTGGAGTGGCTGGCCCCCCTGGAATCATAGGATTCCCGGGGTTCACAGGAAGCCGGGTGAGTGGATACCTGCCCAGCTCGCTCTGTGAGCTCTTTCCTGCTTTAGTCCTACATTCACTGGGGTAAGAGTGGTCAGGCGACAGGTTCAGAGCCCACCTCTCGGGCTGTTCTGGGGTCGCAGGCCAGATCACGGAGAGGCTGCGCATGCGTGGCACATTGGTGGCCTGGGTGTCCCTCTCAATGACCACTGCCCCTTTCCTGAGCTCTTAGTGGATGGAGCACAGTGTCCGTATTTTGCATGGGGGCACTGAGAGAATGAAACTTGAATTCCCAGGGACCAGACCTCTAACCCTGAGCACACAGGTAGCGTCCGACCTGAGCTCCCATCCCAGAGCCAAGCGTGGACGAGGGTGGGTGGCACATCAGCTCCTTGGCTCAGCCTGTGTCAAAAGAGCATCGCTGGGGCTACTCCGTAGCGATGGCAACAATGGGGGACCCTGAGATAGGCTATCTTGCCTCCTACACCTGCCTCCTCACCTGCAGGAAGACAGCGGCAGCCACCTTGTGGTTCTGTTGAATGCAGTGTAGACAGTATCTGAGGCCCAGCCAGAGTGGGCTCCATGGGTTGCCTTTTATGGAATTCTGGTTTTATCACCTCATTTCAACATCTTGGGCCCTCACAGTCCTCAGCCATGACTGTGATCAGCACAGGGGGGCGGCCAGCAGGTGCAACTGCTTTGTCGGGAACCTATAGCACCGTCCCTGGCTGACCTGGCGGTCCAGCTGCCTGGGTACAAAGAAGGGACATGCTCTTGTCCATCAGAGACACCCACGACCTTTCTTCATAGCAGCCCCAGTAGGGAAACAGCTCAGCTGTCCATCAAGAGGAAAAAGAATGAGTACATGTGGTATATTCCAATGGTGGGCTAGCACACGGCAATAAGATGACAATCTGATAAAACACAGCATGACTACATTTCACAGACTTTGTGTTGCACAAAATACACCAGGAACAGGCAAGTACATAGGACAGAATTCTGCTGATGTACGTGCAGCACTGGCGGGGCCTGGCACAGGGCAGTCGGGAGAGCGGCCCCTTGGGTGGGCCTGGTGAGGACTTTTGCAGAGTGCGGCCGTGTTCTGTGTTTCTCTCTGAGTGGCACCTGCCTCACGGACACTAAGCTGTGCCCTTCGCTGTGTATAAGTTTTGCCTCAGTAAAGGAAGCTTGAAGAAAGAAAACTCGATCGTTATCTAAACACAGACGCAGCCTTGGGCCGTCCTCCCTTCCCCCTGCAATGCCGTCATACCGCTGATCTGAAGACTCAACCCAAGCCAGGCTAGGGTAATAGCATGGTTGCTGCAGATTAAAGTCCCTGTGTCACCCTGACCTGGGGACCAGGGACACCGAGGTAGACCAGGACTCCCGTGGGCCCTATAGGGAGGAGGCCACTTAGAGAGGAACTGTGTGGCTTCCTTGAGGACACAGAGTGAGCCACACGTGGTCCCTGTCTCGCTGTGAGCAACCAGCGTCACAGATGGAGGTGCGTGGCCACGCCTCTGCTTTACAACCTAGAGCACACCACAGTCCTCCAGCCACACTCGTAGCCTATGCTTCTGCGTGCTGCTGGGCAGCCTGAGCCGGTCACTTACCCTCCTGTGCCGCAGTCCCCTCCCTGTCAAATGGAAAGGGGAGTCACAGCTCACACGAGCTCTCGAGACGGGAGCCAACGTGCTCGTCCATGTAGAGCCTGGTGGTCAGCCATGGTCAGCATCGCTGCAGGCTGCATGTCACACGGTCACGGCAGAGACCTGCATCAGCGATGTCACTAATTTCAACACAGCAGTCAACCTTCTTTCTTTATTTTCACTTCACAGTCTGATAAGAACAGGTAAGCAAACCATCTACCATATTGTGCAGAAAACCTTAGGTGTTTTGAACAAAATGACAAGATCGCAAACCTTGAGTGTTGCTTTAGCGTACAGAAGAAATGCACTAACCCTACAGAGCGACGGCCTCTAATCTGGTTTCCTGCTTGTCTTTGCCCAGGGTGACAAGGGGGCTCCAGGGAGAGCGGGCCTTTACGGCGAGGTTGGCCCTACCGGGGACTTCGGTGAGTGTTGCTCAGACAGTGCAAACAGGGTACCATGGCACAGAGCCCTGGGGACGTAGGGTGACATCAGACCTGCATATACTACTGCTCATTTGGCGGCTGCTTGTCTTGTTAAGAACATAGCACAGTGGAAGGTGTAAAACTGACCACCTCCCAGGGGAGACCTGCTCCTCACCATCTTTTCTGCATGTCACAGGTGATATCGGGGACACTGTAGATCTACCAGGAAGTCCAGGCCTGAAGGGAGAGCGTGGTGTCGCCGGAACTCCAGGTACACAAGTCAATTTCCATTTCTTCATAGTCACCAACAGCCTGAGCCTTGTCTCTGGGCCTGGCTGGCCATGTGTATCAACATTTGCTGAGAACCATAACAAACTTCATAGTGAACGGTTGAGGTCGTCGAGCCCAGTGAGCAAGAAAGACTCTGTATCTTAATTAAATCTGAAGACAAACTCAGGGAAGCTCTCCCATCTCTCTCTAAAAGTAAAATAGCCAGAATCAGCACTCAGTGCTGGGGGGAAAGTGCAGCCCATACATGTAACTCATGGAAACTAAGCCAGGAGCCGGGCATGGTGGTGCACACTATAATCCTAGTACGTGGGAGGCTGAGACAGGAGGATCACAGGGTCCGGGCCAGTGCAGTAATTTAGCAAGACCCTGCTTCAAAATAAAAAATAAAAAGGGCTGGAGGTGTAGCTTAGTGGTAGCATGCTCCTAGGTTCAATCCCCAGTACAGAAGAAGACGGAGAAGGAGGAGGAGGAGGAGGAGGAGGAGGAGGAG